>JAQFXV010000931.1:0-16660 GCA_034694065.1 Camisia spinifer
AATGTATAGCTAATGATTATGTGAAATGTTGCACAAAATGTGATCTCTTGTGAGACTCACTGTTGAGAATAGTGTTTAAGTGGTTCATAAAATGTAAGCCTATCGTAATGGTTAAGGACTGCCTCCACTGGTGGCAAAGTCTTGCCCACAGTTGGCTTTGGGCTCAGTTTAGGATCACTTTTGAATCAATGAAACACTATTTCAACAATTTGTGAATCAATGCCTCAAACGATAAACTAAACCAAAAACACTTCTAATACTATAGTTTGAAACAAAAACATTAGAAATCAATGATTAAGTCTATTGGTATTTATTTAATGAAACAGATATTGATTTTTTTAAACTCACTCTATATGTATAGCTATCATAAAAAATGGTGAATAAATATGGCCGCGAATAGAGTGAGAGACAGAGCTATAGATCGTATGAAAGACTACGTTTAGGCCGCATTAGGATATAGTGTATTGTAATGCTATTACTATTACTATCATATAATGCAATACTATTGGAGTGATTCAATGCTTTACTAAATAGTACGCAATACTAGTGATCGCTTTGTCCGTTGCCTTCCCTTTGAATGATTGCTTGAGTTTGGGCTCAAAACAGCACACAATACAAATACTATTAAGAGTATTGACGCGCACATGAAATATACATTAATTTTTGAGAATAGAGGCAGAGATAGAGAGAAAGAGACGCAAACATAAGCTTAGCCTTGAATGACCCAAATCTTAATATAATAATAATAATAATAGTAATAAGAGATACCTTATAATAATGTTATTATTGTTGTTATTATTATTATACAGTATTTAGTGTTTAATATTTTTGGCACATTTCAGACAATACAACGTGTTTATAAGGCATTCATTCAGTTATTTTATATTAATTATAAATAATGGTAATTATTTCTTCATATTTTCATATTTAAATACCATTTTATTAGTATTTAAATTAATTAATTATAACTAATATTTACCGCCAATCGATTATTATTTATAATTTGTTTATTATTATTATTATTATTAATTGAATTATTTTTAATTACAGTTTACAACAAATCGATGACATCTTTATGTAATATTTAACTATTTGTTGATATAATAAACTATTTAAATAAACTAATAATAACTCATCATTCATAACATCAATTAATTGACAACTCATTCATTTTATTGGTTTTGAATTTTGGTCAAAATTATTGCTTATCATTAATATCGATATTATTCTTAAATATTGAAATATTTGGCGAAAACATATTGATTAGTGTTTTAATGAATTAAATGATGAACTTTTCAATGAATGCATAAATAATGAATTGATTTATTAATAATAATAATAATAAGATGTTAATTAGGATTGCATTCAATTAAATGATGTAATTGTTTGTTTACAAATAATTAATGCTCCACAATATCGATAAAGAGCTGTTGGGGGACAAAGGTTTGCATCATTTATTTGTTTTTGTTTTGTTTATTTATTGATTTGATTCAGACATTAACTATTTATAGCTCAACTCAATTATCTTTTACTATTTCTAAAGCACTTTCAGATACTTTAACATAACGTGTAATCCATTTGTTTTAATACATACTTATTTACAATGAAAAAAGTATTAAATCATAGAATCGATTGATAAATAGATACTAATATTTTATTAAAGCATTCAATATATCATTATTCAATGCCTTATTAATCATAATCGATAAAAATTGAAACTTATTTGAATATTAGTAACATTTATCAGCTTTTCATTTAAATTAATAATACAGACAAAGTTTGTCTTTCTGTTTATGCATTATAATTGCGGACACTTTATAAACAAAATAATGACATTCAGGTATTTGACCAGACATTTAAATTTTGAAAAGTGATCACTGGTTAGACCGTAAAACTGACTCAGTTTTTGCCATTCCATTGGATGGGATCTATGGCTAGTCTTATATAAATAGCTTTGAATAAAACTCATTACGATTAAAATCTTGACCAAAATTATTGAAATAGAAGCGAAGGAAATTTTGATACTTTGAGAATGATTATTATGTCTCTATTGTCTTTGGTATCTTTTATCTTATTGATTGTTCCAAAACTTGTGGATTATGAGATTTTGAATTTGAAAAACTAGTGAAGTTTATCAATGACTTGACATTCATTCGCAATTTTAGATTTTGTATTTTTAGACATTAGAACAGAGATTAGAGATTGTATTGTATTTATAAAACTATATATTAGTGGAGAAAGAATAAGAAAAAGCTACAAAAATTTTCAAAATTCTCAATTTTTTGAAAAGGCCTGTATTTTAACAATCAGAAAGTGAGACAACTTGTCAATAAAGGCATCAAACCTTAGTTTTATAATCAATAATACCGTTTAAAGTATAAATACATTCAGTTTATTATATCTATCTTTTCATAGATATTATTATATACAGAATGTGATCAATTTTTAATCAAGTTTTGTAATAATTCATATGCAATGTTTTGGAAAAGCCCTCAAACCATGTGTTATTCTCAGTGAGAATTTCAGTCATTAGATCGTAGACTTGTTTAATGACTTTAACGATCGAGTCTTTAATCTTTAAACATAATTATCTCATATCTTGTTTATATGAACATTAGGTTTAAATCAGGGTTAGATTAATTATTTATGACTTTTATATCTAGATTTACTTCATTAATAAATATATTTTTGAAAAATAATAGAAATTTTAATTAATTAAATTTGCTTTTATCTCATATAAAACTTAGACGAAGAGTTTTTTGAACTGAAGATTTAAAAAAAAATTCAATATTAATTTTCCATAAACTTCAATCGATCTATAATTAGAAAGTCATTGAATGAATTACTCGATTAAATGAGACAATGAGTCGACAATTTATTTGAAGAGTAGTTGAATGAATGAATAGGAATAGATTTGAATTTTGATTGAATTGCAGATAATAAAAGGTTGAATAATTGATTGTAAAGTATGATTGATTATAATTAAATAGTGTTATTGGCAATGGACGATGGAGGCCGATGTCTGCTTGATGTTATCGATGACCCACAGCTTTTACAATCATTTCTTGAGAACACCAATGGAGCCATTGAACGAATGGAGAGTGGAGTCAATGGTGCCATTGGTCTCATTGATAATCAACAACACAAAGCCTTGACTGCGGTTAAAGCCAACGAAAACAAAATATCATCAATCGCTACAATAGTTGCTGATTCCAAACAAGTGGATCACGTGACCAGTTCTGGTGGCACTATATCTCCCATTTCAAGCCTTCATAAGCCGCCACCTTCTGGTGGATTCATAATTGATGACAAACAAACATTAAATATGGTTTCGTCATCAGTTGGATTAATACCATTGTCAGCTTTTACTAATGCTGTGACCGCAACTTCAATATCATACGCGCCCTCATCTATGACTACATTAACCAATACTACACCGGGCGGTCAATTAACATCTTCAGTACCACTTCGAGCCACGGCTAACAATCAATGGCCTCAACATTCGTTCCAAATTACAGCCCCTCGTAATGGCGGAGCATTACTTCAATTGCCTCAACAGCTTATAGTACCCGCTCATGCAATGCAAATGACACAAACAGGTGGAGGTCTTTCGCAATTTGTGTTGACATCTCCACAAAGGGGTGGAACACATACAACACAACTTCCTCCAGGTATACAACCCGGACAATTGGTACAAATCATTCAAACACCAAATGGAACACAAATATTACCGACTAATCCGACCGCAACTGTTCAACAAATGGTGACCACCAGTTGCACAACGAAGTCGTCCTCAACTTTGAGTTCTTCGCGTTCTAATAAACAAATATTACCAAAACCTCCCGGATCTACAGTTTCGACGAGTAATTCTGTGACCTCTAATACAGTGAACAAATGTGGACAACAAGTCTCACAGCAGAACACTTTGAAAGTTATAAATAGTTTACAACACGCGACAAATACGCCTCAATTCGCAACTAATTCAATACCAACAAGTGGTACGACTCCTGCCACACAACAGATACTGATAGGACCTAATGGTCAACCGGCGGGAGTGATTGGACCGCAGGGAACCTTTTTGTTAAATCATTTAATTCCTGGTATTGGTTCTCAACCATTCTTTTTCCAGCAAAACATCGGTAATGTTCCCAATTCAGTACAGTTAGCATTAAGAACACAACCGCACAGCTCTCCTGTGATGACAATGAATAGTGGACTGACTGGTGCTAATATTGCTACTCAAGAGTCAAACTCTGGTCTTTTGAGTGCATTTACAACAAGTCAATCAACAAATATATCTAAACCACATCCGCCATCACAGTCACCACAACCTCAGACATATGTGATACCAAATGCTTCTCCGGTAGTTAGTAATGCATCGCAACAAATGGTAATGACAACAGGAGGCAGAAATCCTTCCAATTTCATCCTAACCCGTCCGCCTTCACTGATTGGAGCCACACATCAGAGTCAACCGACTATGGCTTCCGGTCAACAATTTCTTCAAATCCAAACCCCAAACGGCCCTATTTTGGTCGCACTTCAATGTCAGCCTCAAATGACAACGCAGTTAAATGTTGGACAACCTCAGGCTTCGGCACAAAATGTTGGAACACAACCAACGCATGGCATTCAATTGGGGAATACAATGATACCAATAGGAGGCACACATATGACCTCACATTTGGGACATAGTTTGCAAAGCAGTGCACATCCGGCACTACACGCTCTTCTGACACATTCAGACAGTGGTAACGGACAAACTGTTCTTCAATCTGCTGTTTCATCAGTTCCAACATCTAATACAGTGATAATCACATCTCAGCCTCAAATAATATCTAGACCTCAACTCCAACAACAATCTCAAACAACAACAAGTTTTGTAGTGAGTGGAGGACAACAGTCGAAACACTCGGCTCCGAGTGTTAATTTGGCAGAACTGCTGAAAGAACACGGAATTCTACCTGAATCGAGTCCTCCCTCATCACCAACTAATAACTCGATTACTGATATAACAACAGGTCATTCCGAACTCATACAACACACGCCAACATCACAGCAAACAGTGCTTATGCTTCCGGGCGGTGCCAATCAGGCCACTAATATTGTTCTCACCCAAACACCAGTTACACCTACAGCTCCACCACAACTTAGGTTAGCTCTTAATTCTGATGGCAGTGTTATTCTTCATCCACACATCGCTACTAATGCTAATAATTTAATTCAACAACAAATTCAATCACAATATATATCAAATTCTCGTACATATAATGAATCATTGAAAGACACGAGTGGTTTGGGATCATCACAACCTTCTCCCGATTCGACTACACCGAGCATTGACGCCACTTCGACCTCATCATCGAGTATTAATGTTAGCCAACAGACAACTCTGACGACATCGACTGCGCCTACAATTCAAGGTCAAAACACGTCTGCCTTATTGGAACAGTTGAATACTGGACCAGCTGTTAAGGTTCCTGACTTAGTGGCATCTCTAGCCCTACAACACGGCTCTTCCAATGCTAATAATGGAGTGATAGAAGAGTCTAAATCAGTAGCAGCACAACCACAACAATCACAAACAACTTTAATTCCATTGACTGTCCAAAACATAAACAATACAATAGAACAGCAACAAAAGCAAACAATTTTGACAATTCCTGTTCAAACAGGTGAAAGTTCTGTTACAGTTACGAATGCATCCAATGCTGTGATTAGAATTGGAAACTGTGATACTATTCCAACTTCAAATGTATTCGCAAGTCCTTCAAAGGGCACAACAAATAGTACGATAACAGTGGTCTCACCTTCTAATGGTACAAATCATGCAAACAGTACAAGTGTTAGCGGAACCACTACTACAGTAATAGATCAGAACGGAGTGCCTATGATTCAGGTCAGTCCTAATAATCAAGAGTTTCTCCAAAGATTAGAAACTCAATTGAAAAGCCTGTTAGCGCTTAAGTCTCCTACAAATCAACAAAAAGAGCTCTTGCATGAATTGCTTAGTCTTCAGCAAAAGATGAATCACGCGAGAGTTCAAACACAAAACTCTTCAGAAGACCCCAAAGTGTTGTTGACTTCTGGTCAACAAATAAATGTGTCGGCACAAACGCAACAAGTGTTGCAACAAACACAACATCAGACACATCAAACTCAACCACAAAATGTGCATTTAGTAAATCTACTTAAACAAACACCTGTTAATCAAGCTTCTGCTCCTCAAATACGCCTTTTAACGCCTGCAAGCAGTACACCCGTCAGTGCAACCGCTACTATACAAGTTGGTAATCAACTCATTACTTTCACAACTCCTGCCAAACAACAGCTACAAAATTTAAAATCGATTGCGACCAATCAAACACATCAAACAGTTTTAAAGGTATTATTTTTATCAATAATCACAATTTTAATCTTTCTTAATTATTCAATTTTTTATATCAGCCACAAATAGCTCCGCCGACACCTGTTATACTTCGATTGCATACTCCGACCCCAACCACTTCCTCTACATTTGTTACAACTTCTACTACTACTAAAACTTCAATTATCAAAAATGATTCTCATTCCGAAAGAGAGCGAAGAAATATGAAGATTTTGAAAGCGTAATACTTTTAACTTAATTCATACTCTATTTTCTTTAACTTATTTCTTAGTTTAAACTAATTGTCATTTCTATTCAAATTATATAGTATTCAACAACAGCTAAATGTTGATCAAAGCGCTGCTCTCAAGCCTGATATCAAAAGACCGTTTAAGTCTAGAGACGACGCCTGTAAGAGATTACTTCGTTATCACGTTTTTAACTCTCCGACTATGTCTCTGTCAGATCTTCAAAAAAGTATGATTTTTGCAATAATCTTACTCAACATCAAAAACTTTATCATTACTTTATTCCTAATTTAATCTATTTATTTGTTATTTCAAAAATAGGCGATGAGTTATTTGAAACAGTTTCTCATCATTTATTAAAAAGAAAACAACAACTATTCGATAAATTCAGAATTTTACTATTGAAGCAAAGTATAGTACGTATATTTATACATAACTTTCATTATTGTTAATCATATGTCCTTAAAATATCATAAATCTTTTGCTCTTGAATCATATGAAACTTAATCAATATTTGGTTAATCTTTCACAGAAAGAGACGCCTTCTTCAGAACATGTAATGCTCGATAGAATGTTTATCAGTGAAGAAACGAATGCACTCAAAAATGATAAAGAAAGTGTCGCCGAAGGAAAAGGTATTTTTGCAAAATTTGATATAACTTGTTTGGATGTTATTCTAATGAAATTGAATCGCAATTAGTTTTAGATCTTCCGCCACCTCCAGAATCATGGTATCAATTACTCAGATCATCGCTAGAAGAAGAAGAACAAAAACTTTTTATAAATAGGAAAAGAAAATCTTCGATAGGAAGTGAAGATGAATATAATACTCATTCATCTCAATTGAGACGACACGAAGAACCCGTTGACGAAAGTGAAGAGTCTGAAGATGACGACGAAGACAGTGATTATGAAGATAATGATGATAAAGACGAATCGATTTCCAATTATTTACAATCAGCGCCGGATTCAAACTTAGGTGAAGTCGGAAATTATTACGATAATTATCAGCATAATCTTCATGTCTCCGCTCGAATGGAGAGTCAAAGTCATGTGCCTTTAAATAATTATGTGGAAGAATCACAAGATAATGATCTGGAAATTTATTCAGATATTAATGAAGACAACTCGCAAGACTGGACCGCAAGTATTCTGAATAATTCTTCAGCTAATAGAAGAATGTCTTGGAATCCACGTTTTGTTGTTCCTGAAAGTGAAGCCGCGGTTGCCGTCGAATCAATTCTAAACGCTGACGACGAAGAAGAGGGTGATATTTCTGTCGATCTGTCGGGTATTGATGGACTCGATGACAATCTAGAAGATGATAATGACGATGAAGATGATGACGAAGAAGGCGATGAGGATGAAGACGACGAAGATGATGATGAAGACGAAAGTGGATATATTGGTAATGAAGGCCATCAACAACACGTTGACGTACAAATGCAATGTGCCATCAAAAGTATTTTAGACATGCCTTCAGTTCAACAACAGTCACATCAACAGCAATCACATCAATCACACTCTAATTCTTATTATCACACACATAGCCATAATGCACATCATCAGCATTTGAATGACTTCAGGAATATAGAGTATCCGCACATACCTAACATTCATGACCAGAGAAGAACGGATGCTATTCTACGCAATTATAGCGGACACTCGACGGGTGTGAACGACCCTATTCTTGATGAAGCCGTTAAGAGTATACTTTCTTGAGAGTACTTATTCAACAAAACACTATTATTTAATTTACATTTTATTATTTAATCATGTTATTGATTCGATTCCTATCGATTCTCATTATTTTTATATTATTTCTTATCGTTTTCATTGTTATTTCACTTCTATATAATTCATTCATAAATGCATTTTATTTGACACAAAGTATATAATATTATATTTTAAAATAATTGAATGGAAGCTCTAAAAAGTTTACTTTTTACAAACTTCATATATTTCCCGCTGAAATCGCATTCAATATACAGTATATTCACTTTCTATTTATATTGACTTTGATTTCAAATGCCTGCAATCGATCATTGATGGGATCAAACTTTCCTTCAATGAGTTTCCGTTTCAAAGTTCTAAATTTTCGAATCTTTAAATCCGATGAATAAAGTATGTTATGAATAGTGCCTCAATTCCGCTCTTAAATTGAAAGTCTCTTCATTGACGGGTCAATCAAATTCTCAGTCACTTGAGAATCATATGATATCACAACTATTTGTGGATAATTTCATTTTTATCTTCTAGAAAATGCAATTTCACAGTTTTTTTGTTTTGTTCTTACTTTTTTATGCATAAAGCTATGAATTTTTGACAAAAATTTCATGTTTTCATCGATTTTTTAGTGACTTAAAACTTGATTCTATTATTCTTTCAAAATTGATATATAGTTTCGATCTTTATTTATTGATTTTTACCTAAACATTCTTTATATTCATAGAATTGGTCTTATTCTCAATTATAGTTTAATATTTGAAAGTAAATTTTTTTAAGCTTCTCATTCAACCTAAAAATACTATTTGGGAAATGAATAGTAATGAAAATATAATTTTTAGCTATAAATTATGTTTTAACGAACATTATTTTTAAAGAAATTATTTTCACATTTCGCACATTTTTGCTTTAAATTTTAGGATTTTTCGTTTAAACATTACTGTGATTCGTATGTATAATAAATTGTATTTAAACGTATGTAAGTTAAGAAAATTATGACATTTGTGTCGTTATGTAATTGTAAAAATTGATTTTTTAAAAATTCTAATAATGAAAAAAAGTTCTAATATTTAGCCCTAATTTGTTATTATAATTATGGTTAATATAATTAACACAACGATTACATGCTTTGAGGGTTTGAATTACGAATTATTTGAAATCTTAGCACATCTGAAAAAGAGTTGAATTTTAGTGCAAATAATTATGAAATGCTCTCATACTCTCACTCTCAGGGCCCATAACCTTAAAAGTTAATAAACACTCAACAATTGCATGTGTAATGATATCATAATCATCCCTACATTCACATAAACAACTTATAAATATATTATAACTTAAAAATTGTAGATTAATATTTGAGTTGTGAAAAACCGGTAGTTAAATATACTTATCATAATTTCATTGTGAGTAAAAAATGAAAATATTTTTAATAAAGTCACAATTTGTTGCATTTTCTGCAAAACTATTAAATAAAAAAGTTGAAAAAATAATTTATTTATTATATTACGAGTTCTTTAAAATTTTTCTTAAAGATTAAAAGTCATTAAGAGCACGAATAATGAGAAATTTCCAATTGAATAAATTTTAAATTTCTCATTATTCACGATCTTTTGGCTTAAATATATCTAACAATCTAAAAATTCTTCACTTGATTTTGAACTGAATCATAACAATTTAGTGAAACTAATTGACAAATTTTTGATTAGTCCTCAAATGTTTCATTAGTTTTTGTTGAGACTTAAATTTGATTTGAGCTTTCGATTCGATAGTTTCTCCTTATTTTAATGCATTATAAAATTAAATAATTTCGTCAATACAAAAGATATTCGATGATGAACATGATTCAACAGATTTTCTAAACAAGCAATTTCCGATTTTTAGCCCAAATTAACTCTCGAAGGTTCCCCTCATTTGAATTAAAGTTTGAACTTTCAGCAAATTTAAATTACATGGTTTACAATTTCAAGCTTGAGATGTAAAGTTATTATGTTCTGTCTGTTAATGGTTTGATTTACTTATATTTTGAAAAATAGTTCATTTTTCTCCTCATTGACGATGAATTGAGTTAGTTCTGTATAAATCGATATAAGGTTTGGAACATAAGATAACTGAGAGCGCAGTAAATTTAACCTACATTTAAAAATAGAAAACAACAAATTGACACAAATTGTGTGACATTGACAATGAAATTATGAAAACTAAGTTAAGGCATATTACTTATGTTCTAATCATAAAAATAATTTAGAATAATATGATTCTACAAAATATGTTATTTCATCGTATCTTCAAAACATTGTGCTCAAAATTTTCATTTTTGACAATTTGTTTATTAGTAAATAATTTGAATTTAACGTGTGGTGTATTTTTATCGGTGGCCTGTAATCGACAAAAATACATGAATGAATGTCCATTCCATTCAAACAGTCAATGCGATGAATCGAGTGGTTTTTGTCAATGCAAACCTGGATATCCTCTCCTATTGTCTCCATTCACTCCATGTTTGAATTATCAAGAATTGAATGACGAATGCGTTCATTCTTTTCAATGTAATATAACCTCAAATGCTGTTTGTTATGATGAAAATATGGTTGAACTCAATGAAATTGAACCACTCATACAATGGTTTATGGAAATGAGTGATGAGCATGAAAAGTATGACTATCGACCGAATATGAATTGGGGGAAATGTCAATGTGTTAAACATGGCTATAAGTTAAGCCTTACAAATAAGTGTGAAAGAGTTGATGTGAGCGAACTTTTATGTGACGGTTCGCGTCAGTGCACGAATCGGGACCTAAACTCTCATTGCAATCGCAAAACTAATCGATGCACTTGTGATGCCGGATATTTCTATGACACCCATCGCGATAAATGTGTTATAGCTGTCAAAAAATTAGGTGATTCTTGTAGTTTTGACTTAGAATGCAAGAGTTGGGACATCAATATGGTCTGTCGTTCTTCGATATGCGTTTGTCATAATTCATATGACTTAACAACGCAAAGGTGTAAACAGATGGGACTTTTGCCACGATGTAGGTATGGCTATATTCGTGATGAAATAACTGGCGATTGTCATATAACTCATGGATATAATCCCAATATAAGACGTGTGACCGCTGATAAAGCAATTGAGATGATGATTGTACTCATATTTTTTGTTATAATAGTATTTGTGTTGAGATATTGGAGAATTTTATTGCCATCCACTTATTATGGTTATTATGAAAACTTGAGACTCTTTTCTGATATCAATAATAGAAATAATAGTCAAATACACAGAAGAACTCCACTTGAATCTCCGCGTGTCATACATTTACGCCTAAATCTTGAGTCTGAAGAATCTTATTTCATAGACGAAGAAACGGCAATCAATATGAGAATACCTGAATCTCCATCTGCTTCTTCATTACCACCCTATGAATCTCCAGACATTTCTGGTGCCTCTGTTGACCCTCAACTGCCTCCATATATCGATGCGCCGCCAACTTATGAAGAAGCTATGGCTTTGGCTAATGCTGAAGAAATCAATATAAATACTACTTATTCTGAAGAAGAAAAAAAGAAAAATAGCACCAAATCTAATAACAAATAATTAAAATAATTGTTGTGTTTGTTCATTACATGATTTCAAAGTTTATAAAATATATTATAAGTGAAAAGCAGACAAATTAAGGTCAAGTGGGACTGAACTGAGATATCAATTGATATGATATGTATTGAATTTTAATTAACGAGAAGATTTGAGAATTCTAAATTTTATGTTTCAAAATTCATTAGGTCTTCAGTTCTACCCTTTGTTCCATATTTAAGATCATGATTAAAATGACATTCAATGATCGAAAATTATTCCAAACTCTCGATTGTTTGAATGGACACAATTCCATCCAATATATTATACATTCAAATTTGTATTCTGAAAATATTTTCATATATTTTAGAATAGTTTTAAGAAACTAATTTTCAACTCATAAGAATGTGAAGAAAGTTTGAATTGGCTTTGAATTGGTTTGAATTGTCAATAAAATATAGAACGTATGAGATTTTAATATTCTTCATATGTTAGATATGATTAAAGTTCAAGCTTACAAGTGATCAATGTTTTGAAAAATATATGTAAATTGAAATTCCCTAAAAGATAATTCAAATACATTATATTCATTCAATAAAATCAATGTTTTATATTAAAAGAATAAGTTCATCACCAAAATTAATTAACAATTGTTTTATTATATAAAAATAGTAACACTCAAAATACTAACACCTTTTGTTTAAATATTTAAATTATTATAACTTATTTACATCTGATTTACACAATGTTAAATAGAAAATTTCTGTTTTAAAATAAATTTATTATTTTGATCAACTCTAAAGATTTCAAATAAATCTTTGATTCTTTTGCAAGCTATATATAACTCTCAAATCGTATTTTTCTGAGATCTTAAGCACAAATGACATAACATCGCAACCTCTTTTACAAAATAATTTTAATGATTATCATGAAAAGTCATTTCCATAGCATTTGTTCATTTATTTTTAACTTTTTTAAGAACTTAACTATAATCTTAATAATTGACGCACAATCTTGAGTACAGTTAAGGAATAAAGTCCTTTCTATCGAACTGAATAGTAATTTTGATAAGACTTTTGAAAATCTTTTGACAATCTTTTTGAAAAGTCTTTATCAAAATTTGAATAAAGTATTGTTAGAATTTGAGATTTAACTCATTCGATGGAAGTCTATCAGCAGTTAAACAAAAATGATATGGGATTTCTGTCTCATATATGGAGCGAATACTTTCTTTTCCCTTAATAAGTAGTTCAATTCAATTATACATAAAAAGTTATACCTATTCTTGATCTCAAATTATAAATGAGAGTTTAAGCACTTTGTTGGGAAGTTGCGAAGTAAGGCCGCTCAGAGTCTCATTGAGTTATAGATTAGAGATTCAAGGCTTTCGTATCAACAATAGTTTTAATAACATAACAATTAGGTTTTAGGCTCTATATACTTGTTGGACACTTCACTCATCAATTGGAAAAAGTTAATTTCTTTAATAATGTCAACGCTATAATTTTCTTAATCTCCAAATGCAATGACATCAGGAGTTAAATAAAGTCTTTACACTGATAGGAACTTTGAATAAGATACTTTTCAAATAATTAATTAACAATTTTAAGTTTATAGCAAATAATTGAATCTATAAGCGATTAAACAGTTTAAAAGAAGAAGATTTGTTGCTTTACTATGAAATGTGACAGCTCTTGTCTCACATAGCAATGACTTACCTTAAATTGTTTGAGAGTAAGTCATCGCGATCTACAACAAGAATGGGAAACATTCTATTATAAAGTCAGGTTTCATATGAGAGAATAAAAAATTTGGATTTGTATTTATTCTGCGTATAGTATTGTTTGCTGAGCTGTTTGTATTTCAATACTATTTGGGTTAGGTTTGGGTTTTCTATAACGAGGGTTTTCGAGTGGCTTTTTAGGTATGCTTTCTGATTGTTTTGGTGATACTCTACTGGAATCTTCTCTCTTTTTCTGAACAAAGAAAACGAGCATAATTCCAAATACTAGAACACCCATAAGACATGCAACCAATACACCAATAACATAGTCAGCACTTATTCCTAAAACAGTTCTGAGGACAACAAAGGTTGAGAGGTGTCCTGACCAACATCCGACTCTATTGTAAGCAATTCCAAGTGGGTGTATGTCATCCTTTTTCCAAATTCTTTTATCTTCATCGAAATAGTGACACAGGGTTATTAAATCACTTCCACCTTCTGTTGCATTGCCTGTAATTGTGATTTGAAAGGTCGCAGCTTTGAAGAGTCCTTTAATAATTTGCTCTTTACCAGTATTTGGTGAGTGAATTGTAATATCAAGAATAGGTGATAACTTGTGTGAATTTTCGAGAACAGGGTATGGACTCTCACCCGGATATATCGTTATTGAAAAGACTACACTCTGACAAAGCATTTCTTGTTGACAATTCCAGAAAGAACTAAAGTTTTGTTTGACTTCTTGGCCAAAATGTATTTTTGCTTCAACTGTTGTGTTTTGGTTGAGCTTTGCCTTTATATCAACATCATATACCTTATAATGATGAATAATTTGAGTGATGGCATTATCTTTGGTTTGTCCGTCAGAATCACTTTCACTGCTTAACCTGAGAACTGTACCCAATTGTATTTGTGCGGCCGCAACGGCTCGTATTTCTCTAAAAGTAGCTCTAATCTCTTGAAGAAGTTCTGAATCAAAGGTAAAGTTTGATCGCTTTTGTTGATTAGTCCTTATAAATGATTTCATTAAATTAGAATAAAGGCTTTTGATTGTATCAATTTTAGGCAATTTGTTTAATGCAACCGCTTTTTGTGTATAGCTTTGAATCAATGCTAATAACATTCTTTTGATGCTAGAGTTAGTAGTCTTGAGAAGACCAGTACTGAGTACACTATAAACGACTGATAAGTGTCCGTCAGTCAGTATTTGTTGAGGTAATTCTAAGGCATGTCGTGAATATTCAATTGAATCGTTGATAACTTTCTCACATAAAGGATATAAAATTGCATTTTGTTTCATGAGTACATTTCCCAAAACACTTAAGGCCGCGATTGAATCTCCGGCCTTATGGTATCGTTTGGCAGTTTTCAATAAGTCACT
The DNA here is from genome assembly GCA_034694065.1 of Camisia spinifer. Taxonomy (NCBI): domain Eukaryota; kingdom Metazoa; phylum Arthropoda; class Arachnida; order Sarcoptiformes; family Camisiidae; genus Camisia; species Camisia spinifer. Next base: position 15,010 of record JAQFXV010000931.1, read on the forward strand.
GATAGCGGCCGTTTCATTGCTCGTTCGCTCGATATTTACTGATTGAGAATAATACAGACGACAACTGCCAAACCTATCACATACTTGTGCAGCAAATCTAGTTATCTGTTTGGACGCAGAAATTGGTGTTCCGACAAATGTTATTACACTCGAAAATTGTGGCACTGATAATGGCAAAGGGTTTTCAAGGCTTTCATCCGCTAAATAAAGTTGATATGTTAATGGAGCTGAATTTGGAGGTGTATTACATTTCTGTATGTTTGCGATTGACTGAAATTGGTTTTAAAAAATCAGTTAAAAATGAATTAAATATTTTAAACTATTTTGATTCTCACAAATTTATATTCAGTGAAGTGCTCAACAGTTAGTTCACACATTGTTACAGTTTGAGGTACCATAAAAGATGTGTCGGCATCACTGCAAAGGTTGTCAGTATTGCAAGCAATCAGTTTAACAACATATATCCCAAACGGAACGATTTGATCTAATTTATGAGACAGATCTTTAGTCAAATTAACTCATTTATGCATAAATTTCGATTTGTATTTATCTGCAAATGTATTCTAAAATATATGCTTTCAATTGGGTTTAGCTCTAAACATGTCATTAATAATTATAATATTATAATTAACGGAAATAAAGTTCAAATGAGTCCTTTTCTAAAAAGTAACAAACAATTAGTGAATTATCAAACAATCAAAGTTCAGAATGAAAAAAAACTTTATGATTGTGTAAATATTCAATAATAATGAAAAATGAATGCTTTTTGTTATTAAAATGCTAATAATTATAAGCAGCTATTGGTAAAGCTTTAGAGATGACTTACTTTCGTGCAAATAGAGTTGAGTGTGTATCTCGTCATCAATTTGTGTATTTCTCCAATTCAATTGATACAGAGAATTTGGTGCTTCCCATCTGACACCCATTATATTTTTTGCTGGCTTTACAACTCCTTTGATAGTGATTGGAGTGTTTGCGGGAACTATATTTGTGGAAAGACGAGCATTGTATGGAACTAAATATTTTCCGTTTATATAAAGCGATTCAACGGAGACTTGCGGAGCATTTCCTTCAGTCACTTTGACGAGAGTATACTCTGTTTCAGAGGCTATTTTGTTATCATTTGAATCAAACACTTGAAGACCAAACCAATATTGCTTATTCGGTTCCATTGAAGATGAATCTAATTCAAGGACTGATTGCTTTTGAAGTTTTCTGTCAATTAAAAGTGAATCCTTTTTATTACTATTAGAGGTACCAAAATTATAACAGGGTTGGGCTGTTTTGCTCTCATGACAACTCCATTGATAAACTAGTCTTCGTTCTGATTTTGAGCTTTTTGATGATAATCGAAAAGAACCACTTTTAGAGCCAATCGATATTTTAGTTGAACCGTTCGCTATGCTTGCTTTGAGCGGGGCTTTAGTGGCAATAAAAGTAAATCGCGCTCCACTCGTCTCATTATATCGAAGTCCAAAAAACGCATTTAAATATATATCAACGGCTTGATCGGTGGGCACTGAATTCGGTTTGACTTCGTATGAAAGAGATTCTCTTTGAGTTGAGTTTTTCAGTGGAAATAATACATGCGGATCAACAACTTTCCAAAAAACAATGATTTTCTTTTAAAAAATAGTTAAAAATAGTTAAA
>JAQFXV010000932.1:0-16649 GCA_034694065.1 Camisia spinifer
AGAGGAGAGTATCGGGGAAAAAATCACGAGAGATATTTTTCAGAAAAAAATTTACAGGTGGGGGTATTTTTTCCAAAGTCACAGGGAGATATACCACCTTTGGCTAACCCTGATATGTATTAAGTTTTATTTCATCTCATTTGAAAAAAAATTAATGTAAGTATTGTTTAAATAATGTTTTAACAAAACTGCAATTTTCCTTTGTTTTATAACTTATGACTAAATTATTTGTTCTATTCAAGAAAACTTAAAAACAGAAAAATTGATTTTAAACTCATTAATATTAATCACTATTAATGAGTAATTATACAGTAGTTTAATAAACAACTACTGTAAGTAAACTGAAATTTTGCAAAAGTACAGATGAATAAGTATCTAATCAAAAAGTGTTGATCTAACTGAACGTGAAAGACATCTGACGAGTCATTGAGTCATATGTGTGTGTCTTTGAGTAATTTAAAACATTTGAGTCAAATTTTAAGCATCGGAACTCAATCTTATTTAAAGTAATTTTCCAACCGAAATAAATATAATTAAACTGAATTAAAATATTTTTGAAAACATATAACTTTACTTTAACTTAAATTGAAATACTTCAAATTTAAATATTTTTATTCATAATTACTCTTAATTTTGATATTTGACAAATAATTTAATTATTGAAAAATGTGAATTAATTTCGAAAATGATTTTCTAAGAGTAGAAATGTATTTTTAATACTTGAGTTTAATGATTTTCTAATGGCTATTTAATTTTAAGCTTTTACTTTGCTTGCTGTAAAGCTTATTAACTTGATAACTATTTTTAATTTAATGCTTGCAAGCAAATTGTGATGAGTATTTATTAAATGATGCTTAAGCGTGTGTTTACCTCTTTTGGGTTGAATACTTTTTTTAACTTGAAATGTGAACGCATAATATTAAATGGCTGGTATCGAATTATATTTAAGGACAGTATTTTTCTGGTTCTCCTAATTTTTGCTCTATTTGTCCTTCTAATTCTCCTTCTCTATCTCTTATACTTTTTCACTTTCAACATGTTTTCCCTTTTATTGCACAATTCATCATTTGTCAAACTTTGCTTTTATTAGCCCTAAACTTTTAATATCGGTATCTCTTTCACAACATTTTTCTCAAGCTTTGATTTTGTTCGAGTTTTTCAATCTGAAAATTTCTTCCAACTTATATTTAAAAATAAAATTGATTTTTCCTCTATTATTATTATAATAAACAAATTGAAGAGAAGTGTAAATTTACAATACAATTAACTTATATTTTATTATACTAACTAGACGTGAAATTGCTGGCTACGCAAGCAAAAAAATGAAGCCGGTTAAAAAAATTTCATATTGAAAAGCATTAGGTGCAAAACTTTTGAACTTGGTAACTTGGCCACTGGTCACTTTTCAGGAAAATAACTTCGCACCTTTCAGGTTACACTGGTTCTAATGATACCGGTCTAATGTCTGTATCATGTCCAAGTACGAGTAAATAGCCATAACCAAACCCATACAAATTTTGAATATTAGTATACAGATATTCTTATATCTATATTATATTATTCAAAGTCTGTTTGTTTGTTTGTCTGACCCCTTATAGACTTGGTCCCTGGACATGATAGAGACTCGAGATCGGTATCATTAGAACCAGTATCAGAAGTATGATTTTCCAGCTGCTGAACCATAACACAAAGAAAGAAATTTTCCCGAAAAGTAACAAGAGGCCAAGTTACCCAACTAAATTTAGTCGAACAAGAGGCGAACACGAGCTTTTTAATTTTTAATGGGCTTTAACATTGATCGCGTAAAACCCAGGCTAGTAATTTATACATCGTAATAACTATCTAATTTTATATCTATAAAACACATGTAGGCTTTTGAAGAACGTAACTATTACGAAAATCTTTTGTTTTAATGTTAATTTCAATAAATATTCATTACAAAATTTTTTACAAAATTCGACTCTTATCTTATTATAATTCTTTCTTTTCAAAAATAGTTACTCATGGAGAACATCGAACCGTTGATAAACTCATTCGTCATTTAAATTCCAATTTAAAACTTCAATAAGATTATACGATATAAGGTAAACATCACTATTTTTACAAATTATCAATAATTTAATTTATCCTCAAAAAATTTATTTAAAATTTAAACAAATACTACTTCTATAGACAAAAAATGATCATAATTTAGAAAACGATCATTATGAAGCAATGGTTGTGTTTCATCTGTCAAGTGTTGCTCACAATTATAAATATTTTTATTCAATTGTATTGTGATTGTTGTTGCGAATCTCCTTTTTTCTCTGCACTCTATCTGTGTTACACTAATCTTCTTCTTCTTCCTCAACAATACTTTCGACAGCGTTTTATTTCAACCAATTTCTCAGTGCATTTCAGTTTCGACTCATTGACTCGGAAAGTGTTTTTAGGCCCAAAGTATTTTACTTTACCGTAATTTTCGATAAGCATTAAAGAATTCGTAGAACTTATTCTAATGAATTTTATTAAAATATTTTTGTATTATTTTGAGTCAGATTTGAACTTAAGGCCTATATTCATCTTTTATGAAATTATTTAAAATTTTGGTTGAAGTTTACATTTACGGGTTCTCCTCATATTTTTCGCGTTAAGGCAGATATATGCTATATAGCTATATATTATTGACCTGCATACTTAGGGCTGCAAAGAACTCCATGGACACATCCCACCTTGCACTATTGCTAAGCCACGCCTTCTTGAAAAATTTTAAGCCACGCCCACCAAAATTTTTCCCTAAATTTTGTTTTTAATTCCAATAATGAATATTTGAAAATATTTCATGTAACTCATTTGTGCACAGAGTTATTCAAGTTTGAAATTTTCAATTTTTCGAAATTCAGAAAAAAATTTCACTAAAAATACGATACTTTTCGTATAACTTAATAGCTGTGGCATAATTTTTTCTAAATTTCAAAATATTGACAATTTGAAACTTGAATAACTCTGTGCACAAATGAGTAACACGAAATATTTCCAAATATTTTTAATTGGAATTAAAAATAGAATTCAGGAAAAATTTTTGGTAGGCGTGGCTTAGAAATGGTGCAAGGTGGGTGTGTCTATGAAGTATTTTGCAGCCCTAAGTATGCAGGTCAATAATATATAGCTATATAGCATATATCTGCCTTACAGCGAAAAATATAAGGAGAACCCGTAAAAGTAAACTTCAACCTAAAATTTTTTATTAAAGTATAAAATTGATATTTGATTCAAAGCCTTGAAAATAGTGATAAAAGTTACATATTTTGATTTTTTGTGAATTTTATTTCAAATTATCTATTAATAAAAGTGATAAGTATTCAAATCCTATCTAACAACTGAATCCGATTTCTTGGCATTCTTTCAATAAATAAGTGGATAAAGTGTTGGTCTGTGGGAGCGATCACTTTAGTCCACATCCTTTGTTTTGACTCAACTTATGCAACAATGAATTGAACGCACAAATTGTCAAATAGTTAGACAATGACAATGAGACACAACTTTAAAGAAATAGGAAGAAAGAGAAAAAAAACATTTATTCAATTTATAGAAATATATAAATAAATATTGAATTCAACCTATCGTCAAATTTGAAATCGTATAATTTTATTTCTCAAATCAAAAAATGAATTGAAAATAGAAGATCTATAACAATAATTTAACACTATTTACGGTATCATAAATATATACAAATTGATTTATCTGAAAACCTTTGAAGAAAAGATCGAGAATTTGATTGATTTAATCTTTCATTGATTCAAAAGTTTTTAACCTTCAATTCTAAAGTTCTCATTTAGTTATTCGCACAACAATTTTCTGTTATACCATTGTATTTATATTTAACTTCATTTAAACTCATTATTATAAATTAGAAATCTATAAACATTTCCCTAAATTATTAGAGCAGAAGTATTCACTTCTTGTTATTAATTTTGATGATCTTTTATGCACAAAAGAGTTATCGCAGACTTTTTTCTATATCGAGTTAAACATTGAGATTTCAACTGAGAGAGCGAAGATTTTGCATCGCATTTATAATTATTTTGAATTTAGTTTATTTTTCTTTTTTATGTATATTTATGAGTTTTACTCTGAATTATTGATTAATTTAATTAAAAGATGAATTCTCTAAATTATAGCAAATTTTTCTGTTGAATTTTATTAAAACTAAATATTTAGGTCAATATTCTTCTTTAATTTACTGCATTTCCCATCGTTTTGATAAATTAAGTTATCGTTAGTTGAATTTCTCACTTAATTATGTCAGAAATGCATGTGATTTCACTATTCTGTTAATGGGAGTCTATTGTAATTTACACTAAATATGCGTTGAGTAGAAAAGAGTTTTACTAATTAATGCTCGGAAATGTTCATCAATTATAAAAACAGAATACTGAAATAATAATAATAATAATTAATAGAGGAGAGTACAGTCATTCTCAAAACCATCCCACATGGTTTTTGTCAGTTTCTCCACACTTGCTGTTAATATTTTTGATAAAAAATTTATGAGTAGAGAGTAGTTTGGGACCGAAATCATACTCGAGTTTCGTGAGTGTAGTTGAAAGTGTTTAGTTGATAACCTAGCTTAATTTCTCAGAGAATCTCAGCATACATTTTCAAATTTTGATGATTGGAGTCAAAACTAGACCAAAAATGATTGGACACGTTTATTTTTGTTTTATTAAATATTAATGCAGAATTACGGTGTTTATAAATCTTAGGATGATATAAAACACTTTGATTAATAAAGGAAAAATAACTTAAAATTATCACCCTGCTACATCACTTATTAATCCGTGCATATTGTTTCGCTTTCCATTCGATAGCATTATACTGTATATGAAATGCTATTCTATCAATATTAAATTAAACGATATTTTTTTCTGTAAAAAGACAATTGAAATGCTCAAATTATTGAAAAATGGCGCTTAAATCTCAATCGAAACTTTCCTACAAATTAATATTTCAAGTATATTATCAATAATTTGGCTAAAAATAGCAATAAATTATGATATAATCAAGAGCTAAGGAGAATTTAAATAATTTAGTGAATTTGCTCCCTCGCGTCACAATGAAATCTTCCGAAACTCATGTCTTCAAAAGCATTGACCATTTTGTTAAATGTATTAAAGTAATTAGAGTTGAAAAACAGTCAACCAAATATATCATTTATTTTAAAGAAGCAATTCTTTACATGTAGTTATATTTATCTTATAACTTATTAGTTTTGTATACTTATAGCATTGTTCTTAGAGTAAGTGTACAAACAGTTTAGCTTTCAATAATAATGATATTTATTTCTCTTTTCTGTAAAACACATTTTGCCTCTTATTGATCGATTGCAACAAATTACTCAATACGTGAGCAACTCATAAGTATGAGTCTGTTATGTTCCTGCATTTGTAGTAGTTATTTATATAAGGATTATAATAGTACTGTACTCTATATACCTCTATACTAGTGTTTGTCGGGTATTTCTTTCATAAAAAAAGTGAGGTAAAAGTAATTTATAAAACTTATTTGACCAAAAAGTAAATTAAAAATGAAACTTAGCTTTCAATTTTACAAATTTCAAAAAGCAAAAGTATTTTGAAAGCATTTTATATTTTATTCAAGTAAAGCAAAAGTCAAGTATTCTTTTACAATTTCATCAAATATTTTGAATGCAAAAGTATTTTTAAAGAATTAAAAGTTTGTATTTAAGATGTCTTCTTAGGTGAGCCGAAATTAGATGCTAATTAAACTGCTCCATATGTCCGGCTTCGATTTTGTTGGTTTCCCATAACATGGTGGCTCATTAACATTTCTATAGATAACCGACTTCAGTTTGATTTTACCAACTGAAAATCAAGTTTTTGCAATCTTTTAAGTTAGGTGATAATTTGTCTCTCATTATCAACAATGAAATGCTTCTTAATCATTATTTGATATCTTTCCTTTATTAACAATAGGATCAGCTGAGTGATAATTTTTCTCTCTTTATTAATGCTGAGATAGATCTTTATCATTATTAGATATCTTCCCTTATCCTTTGTTAACAATGAAAGACTATTCCATTGTAAATAAAGTATGAGGACAGAAAGACAGATAGAATTGTCGAATCCATAAGTTGCCATTGTTACATAATATAGGCTGAAATAGGAAATATTTAAGAAAATTTTACTTAAAAAGTGAATCAAGATAAAATTAAGATCCTGAAGTTTAAGTTGTTTTGGTTGAATCCGATGAGTTTTGCATGTACCTCAATTTTTAATATTTCAAAATTGGCACTAATCAGAAAATTATGGCTTCGCCAGTGATAATAATTTTTCAAAATGTGATATCGATTTGTGGAGAAGCACACATTCTGCTTAATTCAATTGATTTGGAGTTTGACACGCGATCATAGATGATATAGATATTTAAATTTGATACCTATAATATAATAGTACTAGTAGTTAAAGTATTTATCTCTTTCAGTATTGCTTTTATCATATTTGACATTTGCTGAACAGGTAACCAAAGAGTTGTGTAATAATATGTCATTTATAATTATGACTCTAATTTGTGTGTCGCGACTCAACTGTCATCAGATATGGACTTTTATTTCTCTCTGATATAGAAATTGGAATAATTCAACCATTATTTACTAGAATTAGAGAATATGATATTCGGTTTACATTCTATTGTTAACATTTAGCAGACCTTTTACTAATTCACAAACAATTTAGTCCGCTTTTTAAATAATTTAATGGAATAAACAATTGACGACTTTCATTAAATTATAATCTTTTTAAAGTCAGGCTGAAATTATTTGTTTCATTCAAATTTCAAATTGTGAAAAACCTTGTGCTTAATTTTAATTAATTTACTTTATTCTACGAATTCGTTTCAATTTTTGAATGTCACCCAATACTTATCTCACTATTTCATACTATTGTACGGCATCTGTTATTCCAGTTAATTACTGAAGCGAAATGATTGACCAAAAAGACAAATTCAAATTACAGATAATTATAATTGCAGTCCAGTTATCTGTTACTTTTTGAGAAGCCATATATTTTCTGATAATATGCAAAACTGAAGAAATAGGAAAATGCAAGTTATGTATAATTATCAGTCTAAATATATAGTTATAAATAATGATGCACACGCTCGAGCATACGTACCGAGCGTCGAAATTTTATATGAAAAACTTTGAATGATAAAATCGATATTTTTCTTGGGTGATGACTCGTTTAGTTACCAAAAATTTTAAAAAATCAAAGAATTTATGCATTCATTTAAATCTTCAATTTAGATTTGTATAACTTTGTGTGATATATAGTTCGAATGACATTGAAATATACGCATAACTTTCACATAAACCGTATGATATGGCGCTCAACCGCACTCACCATTCGAGCGTGCGCTCGAACGTGAAAAATTTAACAAGCGTAAACGCGAACATCGAGCGCGAGCGTGAGCGCTGAGCGTCTGCATCATTAGTTATAAGTTATTTAAATAAGGGATTCCTTTTACAAAAGACTAGCTATGTTTACCTTAATTTTAACAATCATTGGATTTTTTGTCATATGATCATAATTTGTATGATTAATTGGTTGATTTCATTTAAGTTGGTTAATGATTCAAATATAAAAGTAAATTATAAAGAGAAGACTCAAAAATAAAAGTAATCAGAAACAGGAATGAATTTGAAGTTGGTTACTATAAAGTATCATATATTAATTGGAAGCAATCAAATCATAGAAAAGATTTTTCAATTCAATCAATTTAGACGTATTTTTAATTAATAGTATATCTAACTCAATACTATGATCTAACTTATATACTAATTTTCAAAATTTGTGTGTGTGTGCGTGTGTGTGTGTTTGTGTGTCTGGCTATAGACTCGGCTCACTATCAAAATTGGATTGTCTTTGTCTAATTTTTGCAAAAATATTATTTTAAATTGAAGTGTGGCTGAACTGGTGCATTTATGTTCCACCCATTTATTAATAGCATAACAGTTAAATGGATGTGCAAAATGTTTTTCCTTAAAGAGTGTTTAAGTTACTCATTTCAACTAAACTATTATATAAAACTATTATTTTTATTTTGGGTGTGTTCGCACTCATATGATCTGTGTTAAGGCAAGCAAAATAAATATCTTCTCATTTTCGATACGACGGCTGATATTAGTCTCATAACCTATTAGTTTATATATAATTTATCTAAATATCAGCCATCGTATCAAAAATGAGAAGATATATTTATTTTGCTTGACTTAATACATCTGCTTTAAGGGTTATTTTATGAACGATCATATATTTTCCACTCTTCTATCAAACTTAATAATTAATTTGTAGCCTGAAAAAGCTATGCTCTTATTTAGACTTTAATCTTATATCTTATATCTTATATTTAATATTTAATATATAATGGTTTACTTAAATCTTTATTAATTAACACAAAATTATTAAACATTAAAATCGAAGCTTTATTGAAAACTTAATAATTATTAAGACGTCTTTGCTCTCTGAGAGCTTTACAATAACTACTTATTCAAATCATAAGTTAAACTCACAATGGCAATTTCGATCTTCAGAAAACTTATTCTCCTGAGCATTGCGAGTTGAGCGATACCTCACATGACAAGATCGGAACCGAAACTGGCCAGTTGTAAGCCAATAAATAAACTTTCAACCAACTTCAAAGAAAAATATAATAAATAAAATCACAAAAATTGATTCTAACTTTATGATTTAACATGATTTAAACTCTATTTGAACTCGTCCGATCCGATCTTGTCATGTGAGGCATCGCTCAACTGGCGATGATCAAGAGAATAAATTTTCGGAAGATCGAAATTACCGTCGGGAGCTGGCCAGAGTTGGCCGAAATGGGTCAAGTTCGGGTTGAATCTGGTCGAGTATGGTATCAATCGATTCAACTTGAAAATCTGAATCAAATGATGTATCACACTTGAAAATTGCTCAACAGAGAGCCCTTCAATCTTCTATCATCCGTTTCATCTTCAATGTTGGTTTTGACCACGTTCAAGGTCGAGTACCACTCTGGAAATCACCTTAAAACCTGATGTTATTTTCATCGATTTTTCAGCAAAATTTCAAAAAGCTAAACCTTTCGGAACATTGTCATATGATTTTTTGAAATTGATTTCTCCCCCATAGACTTCATTAAAAAAATAATTGAAAAAAAAATTTTTTGCTCCTAAACCGGAAGTGATGAAAATCTAATTTTTTGCTAAAAGATGTATCATCACATTGTCTATTCATTAACACTTTCAAAAATCGGCTCCCAGTTACAATTGCTTAGTGCAACTATCTCTTTGAACAGTATATGAAAAATATTATAATACATTATATCTCTGTATTTCATCGGAATATCTATCATACAAAATGAGTTATATTAAGATACATGAAAAAATAGCATTTCATAAGTTTAGAAACACTTTTCTCTCATAGGATTTTTACAGCGTGAGCGGACGATTATATTGTTAAAAAGTATAATTTTCTCTTAAAAATTAAGACAAACTTCTTTGACTACCATAAAGACAAGATTTGAAAAACTTATTCAATAAAACATAAGTGATTCTAAACTTTTGTAATAAACTTATGGTAAAATTTTTGAAAAAATGAAGTGAAATTTTTTGTCTTTTTGTTTTTTGTCTTTTTAGTCAAGGCCAGACTAGAACAATTAATTAAAACAAAACTTATACTTTTTCATGCAAAGATCAAATAACATTTGAATTACCTGCTATATAATAATCGAATCAAGGGTTTTATCTTTCTGATTTCAAGTGTTTTGATTCTCATAAATTAAGATTTGATCCGAAATACTATGAATTCAAAATATTAACACATTATTGAGTTGATTTTTCTTAGAAAATTGCCAAAAAATTATTCAAATCAAAATGGTAACTTAGTTTTCAAGCTTACTTTTACGCAGTTTCTAAATCTTGTTTGATATAATGAAACCTACAGATGCATATGAATGGTCGAGTTCTAAAGTAACGTATCGCTAAAAATAACTTATGAGAAAAACGCTGTATAAGTTGCACTTCACTTTCAATTCGTTGAAAACTATTGATAAACAATATTTTTATATATTTTAATCAAAAATTAAAATGAATTAAAACTGAAATGCACTTTATACAGCGTTTTTCTTATTACACTAATTTTAGCGATACGTTACTTAAGAGTCCGTCCATTCATATATAAAAAGTCTGACTCAGATTCATATCATTGTATTTTAATATTTGTTGTTTCAATATTGATAAATGCCTATTTATACTCTGACGGCATATTATAATATGAAAATTAATTACATGTGGAAAAAATTATTCTAGTGAATCGAAAAGTATATAAATATACTAGAAAGAGAATTGCTCGCATACGCGAGCAAAAAAATAAAGCCCGTTAAAATTTAGGCCTATCCATAAATTAAGTTTAAAAAATTTTGATGTAATTTATGGAAATGACCTATCAGTGGCCACCCTCCAGGTCATACTGGTTCTAATGATACCGGTCTCAAGTCTGTATCAAGTCCAGGAGCCGAGTCTATAGCCGGAAAAACAAATTTTGAATATTAGTATATAGATTAAAATAAATAGCAAAGTTAAATCATAGAATTATAATAAATACTCCCTTTTAGCCTGAAATGCATTTGGGAATTTTTTCATATATAGATGTGTCACGCATTTTGTTCGTGTGTTATTTTTGTGGAAAAAGTAGAGAAAAATGATGACATTATTGTAATGAATGGCAATTGATAGCTAAGATTTGGTTAGACCCACTTTTTCGAATACTTTTATATCCCATTTTTTCGAAAGCAATTCTCAAATATTATTGGGTTAAACTTATAATTCTAACTCAATTACAAAATATTTATTTTGATTAGAAAAAATGAATATAAAGCAAATAAGCTTGATTTAATCATGTTTTATCACGTTGTATCAATATTTTCTGTTTAGTTGATCATTTTCAAAATGTTTATTTTATTCTTTATTGAATATAACAAATAATTTCGTGTCTCAAATAAACTTCAATATTAGTGTTATAAAACTAAGAAAATCAATTGAAATATGTTTTCGAAAAAATGGGTTTCCTTTCGAAAAAATGGGTGATTACCCTAAGATTAGCCTGTGATCATGTATAATATTTTACTCGCCACTAATTCTCTAAACCAATAAAACAAGAATAATACTATTCTCCCGTTTTTGCAATTTCATATATTTTACGTGACATAAAACGATATTATGAGATAAAAGATTATGATTTACCAATTTCAATTTAGTCTGTTTTTCATTACAATCTAAATTGATTTTCAGTTATTTCATTAGTTGAGAACTGAATTGAGTGAAAATTTAGAATTAGTTCTGAACAATCTTTTTCAATTTATAAATGTTCGCAAATAAATCAAGAAATAATCATTTATCTCAAGTCTAACGCACGAATTTAACTATAATAATACTTGAGCACAAAACTAATACTAGTACTCGAAAAAATCATTAGAACTGGATTGAGAACAATGACAATTAGACTAATTATTGTTGACATTCAAGAAGAAATATAATTCAATGAAACAAAAAACTTATCATTACAATGATGTTATTTAGTTATATAATACATAATACAAAACAAGAAAAGTTCGCTCATTCCTAAAGCGTAACAATAATCATACATGTTTTCTAACTGAATATTTTTCTTGAGCTGTTGTCTCTCTTCATTCTCTTTAATATGAGTCTATTTTATTTATTTTGCTCACATGAACATAAGAAAAATCTACGCGATTTTCTAATCATAATACAATAATTGACTACAACTAGTATTTCACTTTTCCTCCGCCCAATATGTCTGAGACCTTTTTCCGAAACTCATTTTTCGAACCTCACTTTTTCGAATACTTTTATATCCCATTTTTTCGTAACCCATTCTTTCGAAAATAAACCCATTTCTTCGAAAAAGATTTTGAAATATTATGGACTTAAACTTGGAATTTCTCAATAACAAAATATTTATTTTAATTAGAAAAATAAATTTAAAGCATAACATCTAATATTTATTGGATTGAAGATAAAATTTTGATCAATTTTTAAGTGTTTTTTCTATTTTATCGATCGTTTTCCAAATGTTTATTATAATTTTAATCAAATATTACAAACAATTTTGTGTTTCAAATAAAAATCAATATTCAGTGTTATAAAAATAAGAAAAGTAGTTCGAGATATGTTTTCGGAAAAATTGGGTTACTTTCGAAAAACTGAGTTTCGAAAAAATGGGTGATAACCCCCAATATTTGTCTTCTTGAATTTTATCAAAGAAATATTTCAATGAATATTCAATAATTTTATTATATTTTATTAATTCTTTAATTTTCTCTCTTTTTCAGTGTTATTTTTTTAAATGATTTGTTTGGAATAAGTTATTATCAAACATAAGTCTTATCGTTTTGTAATTAAGTAATTCAAAATGTTTCTACAAAAACATCTTTTGTGTTATGAATCGAGAGTTTAGAGCTAAACCTAACCTAATCTAGTGTTTGACAGTCTATAAATTTCAGCCGAAACTGACATTTTTTGACTAAGTTAGTAATTTATTGAAAATTTTTGGTCTGAAAAAATTTTCGAGAGAAAAGTCATTGAACAGATTGTGACACATCAAAAGTTAGAACTAATAATACCTCTGATAATTAGCTGTGTTGACAATTGTTAAACAAAACTATTCCGAAAATAAATATAAATGTTTGGGTAAAGTTTAAAAAACTTTTGAAAGAAACTTTGATGAATTGTGAATTGTGAATTGTGAATGTGAAATTAAAATGATTTTCTTAAAATATTGTAAACTATAAATTAGATATTTTTAAAGAATGAAAATTAACAAATAACTGAAGTAAATAATAATAATGTCTTCTATACACGCATACAATTATTTATCGACATCATGGATATTATTGAATTTATTATATTCACAATTGTTATTATTATTACCTTTTGTTATAACAACATTATTAACAATACAAATACAGTCAACATTATCGACAAACACATGTCCATCGATGTGTTCTTGTATTTGGCGAAATGGCAAACAAACGGCTTTATGTGAAAAAAAGAGTTTAATATCGATTCCTTCGGGAATCTCATCAATGACTCAAGTGATCAATTTAAATAAGAATAACTTTCAAATATTGCCATCAAAAGTGTTTCAAGAGAGAGGACTCATTAATTTACAAAAATTATTTTTGGCTGAATGTAAGTTAGGAATGATAGCAGACGACACTTTCACTCAATTAACTAATTTAATTGAACTCGATTTGAACACTAATTTGTTAACACATGTTCCCACTAAATCATTAAATTATTGTTTTAATCTAAGAAGACTTCAACTCAATCATAATCCCATTCAAATAATAAGAGCAGAATCTTTCTTAACATTAACTCATCTCAAGTCACTGGATCTGTCGGGTAATCATTGTTTACATTAAAGTTATTACCATTTTTACTAATTATAGATAATATCAATAGATTTTAATTAAACAAAATTTTAGATTATTTGAAATATTTGTAAATTGTGAAATCCACAGCTCAATAACACTAATTTGGAATCCTTGAGCTGTGAGGTTAACTGATAACTAGTTTTGATCTCAACTTCACTCACTTTAAAGTGACTCAACTTAAGCTGATCTTGAGTTGGTTACAAATAATTTTCCAAAAATATTAGAAAAATATAGCTATTATTTTAATTGAAAATATAATAAGTTTTAGTTTCAGTAGAAATGATAGTTTTAAAGAATCAATATTCAAATTAACGAAAAAAGGGTAATCGAATTTTTTAATTTGAATTTTAAAAGAGAATATTTCAAAACAGTTAATCAAATTGAGCTCAACTGAGCTTGAGCTGAGCTTTGAGCTCAATAATGATCTTGAGCGGTAGTGCCAGATCTAGGATTCCGGGTCTGAAGGGGCTAAATATAGCTTGAAAGCAACTGCTTATGTCTTCAAAATAACTTTTTAAGAGGTCTACAGATCTAGACTTTGTTAGTTGAAAATCTCTGGTGGGGCTATGGCCCCCTCAGCCCCAATGGTAGATCCTGCACTGTTGAGCGGTGAGCTGAACTCTGAGCTGATTTGTAACAAGCTGAGTTGAGCTGTTCAACTCACAGCTCGTCAGCTGACAAATACAGTAAAGCTGAGTTGCAGCTTAGCTCACTCTCAGCTCAGCTCAAGCTGAGTTTGTGGGCAACACTATTTGTGAAGAACCAAATTTGAATTGCTTTATAGATGATGAAATATTGCTCTATACAACTTGTTAGAGCATAACAATGCCATATCAATTATTGTTATTGAGAAAGATAATGTTTTTTATAACTTTTAAATAAATAGATGCACAAATAGATCTCATAGAGTCATCAGCTTTTCGTGGATTAGAAAAGTTGGAATTTTTAAAGCTGGACAACAATAGATTGACAACTCTATCTATATCAGTGGTCTCTGATTTACCACCTCTTTATTCATTTGATTTACACCGCAATCCTTGGAATTGTGACTGCGATCTGAGGGCTTCAAGAGAATGGATGCTCAGATATAATGTGCCACAATCTATACCACCGACATGTCAAACGCCGCAAAGAGTTTCTGGTCTTATGTGGAATTCGTTAGATATCGACGACTTTGCCTGCGCTCCACATATAATGAGTGCAGTGACTGAAGTTACAAAATACGTTTTCGCAAATGCAACACTTTCTTGCGTTGTTAAAGGATTACCTGAACCTAAAATATTTTGGTAATAATCTAAACTTTGATCGAGATTAACATGAAAATACTTTTCAATTTATTGTAACTCTTCTCTGATATCCTGCGTTGTCAGTAAATTATATTTATTTAATATTGAGCTCAAAATATTCATCAAAAAGTGAAGGGAACACTAATTTTTTAATATTTCATAAAAAAATCAAAGAGGAAGCACTGTTTTTTTTAATTTCAAAAAAGCGAAGGGGGAACCAAGCGCTACTTTTTGGATTTCTGAAAATCTTAGGGGGGGGGCGTAAGTAGAATAGGCTGGAATATTTGGAAAACTATTTTAATATTTGTTAATCTGAGCACAGATTTTTGGCTTTATCAAAGCTGGTGGAAGTTTATGCCTTAACTAACGTTATTCCAAATATTGTTAACTTTAATAAAAATTATCAAAATAATAACGGTTTATTAATTGTTTACTTGTTAGGTATGTCGACAATGGCTTTTACAAAAACCTAACATCACATTTGGTTAGTGGAGAAAAGTTTTTCTTAGTTGAAGAAAAAAATGAGGGAACGATTAATTCAGTTTTAACAATCACTGGACTAGATGAAAGTGATTCGCAATCTTTTATATGTTCTGCTGAAAATCGCGCTGGAATTTCCATCAGAAATTTCACATTATCAGTAATTCCATTCCCGTTCGGACACGTGTCCGGCTGGACAAAGGTTGAAGTGGCCGGAGGTATAGCTGGACTTTTGATTTTATTGATCTTTGTCTTTGTTTTGGTCATTATTTTGCTGATACGCTCGCGAAGAGAAAGTTATCCAACAGATGATAAACAATCGCCAATTTGTGTGCTCAAAAATTTGTCGACTGGAGTAAAAGTTGAGAGTTTGGGAATTAAAAGTCATGTTACGATCATAGGAAAAGATGGAAATGAGAAGAATCCAGAAAATGGTAATACAAGTTATGGTTATGATTCCGGAGGAATGACACCTGACTTGACTAAAATTGGTTTCAATATGAATGGATTTGACAATAATATTTGTGGTAAGTTAATAGTGATTTTTCGATTCAATACAATTTATATGTATTTTATATTCATCTAATTCAAAGAATAGAAAATTTTGATTTATTATTTAAATTATTTTTAATTTATTGGTTTTTAGAGTCTAAATATATTGGAAACCAGTTTTCGAATCAAATGCAGATTAATTATCAAAACAAAAGCCAAATATTGGCCGGCAATAATTGTTTGACTCAATTATCACCTGAAATAAGTCAAAATTATAATTATAAAAATTATCAACAAGTCTATGACGCCGACGGCTTTTGTACTGGTCTTCCACTATCAGTGGCTGCGACAGCATTTCCGCCAAATTATAATTATGAAAATTTTGAAAACGATAACAGCCATCGAATGACATTATCTGAACCAAAACACTATCAACATAAATGTGAAAATAATTATTTACATCAAGAATCACTGCCGACGCCATCGAATTCAGCACAAAATCAATGGAAAATAAGTCCTGAAGTGATGGCGCCCACTGTTGTCCGATATTCTCCTGATGAAGGATATGCTGAAGAGTCCGCACCTTTTCATTTAGAGGGAACTGAAGTATAATGAAAAGAAATCTAAAATAACTTTGAAAACTATACCTATATATTTGTTTCAATTAAAAATGTTGAAAATTTGATAATTTGATAAATATGTTTGAGTATTATTTTTCATGACATGTGAAATAATAATAATTTCAATCTATTTTAATTAATTCTGAAGAACAATATCTTTGACAGAATTTTGATTTGACACTAAAAATTGAAACATTTTTGAGAAAATGAGTTAATTTTTGATGTGAAAAGGAAATCAATCTTTTGATAAAAATATGATTTAAAAAAGAGC
>JAQFXV010000933.1:0-16646 GCA_034694065.1 Camisia spinifer
CCGCGGCCCGCGACCAAAATTTGCGAAGCTTTAAAATTTTGCTCTCGAATAGTTCTGAAAATGTTGTTGATTCTCTCTTAAAATATTAAGGAAATTCTCAGAAAATTTATTTTATAACTATTTGATTGAAAATTCAAATGAATTATGAAATATAAATTATTTGAAATAGGAAATTATAGATGAGTTTTTGAAATTGAAGATAAATTTTTCGAATTGAAGAAATTTTTGAAATAATAGATTGATCTTTGAAATTAAAGAAATTTTTGAAATTATAAATCATTTTTTGAGATAAATTTAAATTTTTTATAAGTCTTTTTAAAATATTTTGAGTCTTCAAAAGAGTACTTTTTGAATTTAAAGGCTCAATTGAAAATGAAATTTGAAATGCACAAAAAGGATAATTAGTCTAGCTGGAAGAAGTGGAAAGTGCACTGATACTGAACAATGCCCGACCACCTTTCGATAATCAATCACTATTATATTTATTAAACTGTTAATTAAATAAAAATATATAAATACACGTCGTATTCACTGAAAAAATTCGGCTAATTTTGAATCCTCAAGGTTATTTACTATTTTTTTTGTATTGGTTCTTATAACTTTAAAAGCAAAATTGGACAAGGCAAGCTATTTTCAAAAATTATTGATAAATCGAACTTTGGACCAAATTTTGAATTTCAAAAAATATTAGAAGGGATGAAATTAATCTAACCTTCACATGTCTGGCTCTTCGTTTATTATTTGATTTGAATGAGGCTCTCTTCACTCAAAAGTTTGGAAACCACTCATCTATATTATTGTATATTATTGTTAGTTATTTACAGATCAATAATTGATTGAGTAATCTTTTGTTTATTATTAAAAGATATTAATGTAATAATTATTTAAATGGGATTCAAAATAGTTGAATATCTAAGAAATGCTGTCTTCTTATGGTTTCTGTTATTAATTATAATAACATTTTCAATAAATAATATTCATTATGCAAACGGAGTTTGTGTTGAAAATGCATTAATAAGTGTTTTAAATAATAGTAATAATAATGGAAATAATGTATCGAATAATTCAAATGAAGACAAATCTATAGTTTATTTCATTTCAAACAAACGAAAGGCTTCTCAAGATTGGTCTTTATTTTATGAAAAAATTGATTTTAATAAAACTTATGATAATTTGAATCAAACTGAAAATGATTTGCGATTCAATTCACGAAATAATAGCGATATTTCGAAAAATATTGAAGAATTGAAGACAAATACGAAAGAAAACAAAATTAAAGATAAAATCAATAAAAATAAGAGAAAGAAGAATAAGAAGAAGAGGAATAAGAATTTAGAGAAAGATAATGTCAATTGTCTTATAATTAAATTCAAAGCAATCATTACTTTGAAATATTTTGATTCAAATCAAGTCTTAAAAGATTCAAAGTTTGAAATTCCGAGAAATGCATCGATTCCTGACTTCGACTTTGTCTGTAAATTAAATCGAAATGATATTTACCTTCGTTTCGAAGGTCTCTCTTTTCAGATAACAATCATGAGAATCAAAAATTTAAGTTCAGTTTATATGGAATTTATGTTTGAACCAAATCTTATGCAAAAAAGTCTATTATTTGTCAATTATTCACGACTTAACTATTATTTTAGAAACGATGACATAAATCCATGCATTCATTTCGGCGATTATCCGATCGATTATTCCTATTGGTGTCCAAACAATAAAGTTTTTCATTTCAAAAATGAAAGACAACAATTGGCCATAATTTTAGAGATTTCTAACATTTTCATTGATTCGTTTCGAAAAACTAAAGATTATAATAGTTTGAAACCAGTATTCAATTGTTCGGAACCATTGACTCCACTTTTGAATTCAAGTCAAAACTCTTCGATTAAAACCATTTCGAGTGAAGTAATGGATGGAAATCAAAGTCAAATGATTTATTACGAAAAGTATTTTCTCATAATCGGAATGACTCTTATTTGTCTTCTCATTATTATAATTATTGCACACATTATTCGCTATTATTATCTCTTAAATGACGACAATTCAGATCTTATTCAAAATGTTTAAAGTTTTGCTTTGATTTTCTTTTTTACAAATTAAACTTTTTTTTATTTATGCTTAAAATCAGTTCAAAACTAATTTCAATGTCTGACTCGTGAGTGAATGTTTAGCTGAAAATGCATTGAAATATGTCTGCATTAAAAATATATTTTTATTATAGTTAAGTTTTTTCTAATAAGTAAACAAAATAATGGAAAAGGCGTTGAAATATGAGTTATTCTTAATTAAGTTATAATTCATTTTAATTCTCTTAACTATGTTTTTAAACAAAAATCATTTTATATAATCATTTATTATTTCAAATTATTTTAATCGCAAAACTTTGTATTTTCTCTTTGTATTAATATTAAAATTTTGATTACAATAATGATTATACAGTTTTATTATAATATGAATTAAATGATGTGATGTGTGATTACATGTGATTACAATTCAATGTCAAATTTGTTTGACAGGGGAAGGGAGGGAGGGGTGAAGGGGAGAAATCCTACTCATCCAGGCGTGGAATATGATATTCTCGAAGAGGTCGAGCCATCACATGGAGTGCTGTTTACATTCATATAATATTTTAGACATTAGACTTTGACTTAAGACAATGGTTAAAGTCTAAAGTTTTTTCAGTATTAGGTTAAAGTCCAAGTCTTAAGTCCAGTCTTCTATAATTCAAATCCTAAGCAATTTCGGACTTCTAGTCCTGAACAAAAAAACTGAATTTACAAAACTATAATTTATAGCATTAAGTATTATGAATCGAAAGGATACTAATGCTGCGCTTTTTTATATTTTTGTTATATAACTGTTGGGATAATATTTTAAATTTAATGTTATTTAAATGTTCAATAGACTAGAAATTAGATAAAACATGTCAATAAAAAACAAACTCTAGTCTAAAAGTCTAATCTAAAGTCTAAAGGATTTTTAGGCATGAGATCTCAACTCCAGGGAAAATCTTTAGACTTCATGTCTAGACTTAGTGCAGCATTAATATTCAATTATGTCTTCCAATTAGTATTTCTGTTTTGAAAGGTTTATTTCCAAATGTAATGAAGATAGAAATGAATGAAAATAGATCAGAACTGAGTCACATAGCCTTCAGAAATGAAAAACATTTCCTCTAAAAGTTTAAACTTAGTGTTTGATTTTTTTTCTATATTTAACTATAAGTCTCATTCAATCGTTCATTAATTTTCTTTCATTGTTAATAATCAAAAACATGAGCATAAATGCCTGAAAAGATGTTTAATTTCAAAACGAGCATTAGATGAGAATATTTTAGATATTTGAAAACTATGTGACTCAGATATGTTATTTTTCACTTATCTCTATATTCATTATTTCTAAAGCCATTTAAAGAAAAAAATGTTTGGGCAGAAGTACTACAGGCAGGACATAATTCAATTACTATTATTATATGTTAACAATACACTCAAACATAACTCACAAGCTTTGAGAACATATAATTTTGATTTGTTTCATACAAGTGTAAAGAGATAATTGAGTACAACATTAAAATTTTCGAAAATATGAACTTTCGCTATGACTTTCTCAAGATTTTTTTTGTTGTTGAAATGAATTTTGATTAATGAATGCAAACAAATGCATACATCATGTGAAACATTTTGAGTTGAAATGACTTATTTGTTGAAAACAAGTGATAACATAACTCTTTTACATGAATACTATTATTAATATGTTTGAGAAATAGAGTATAAAATTATTCAGGATAATAAGTTATTAATAGATTTTATGTAATTGTCAACAAAATTGAAATATCAAACATTTTCATTTCTACTTTTGCAGCAATTCTTTTTTCTCAAATAAACAATAAGAAAAAATAGCAATAAACCGAATATTATGACTAAAAATAATATGAGTATTATATACAGAAAAAAGTAGACGTTTGAAAATTCATCAGAAGAACCTAAAATGTTTAATAAAAATTCATATCATTAAGTTTAATCGAAAATAGTATAATATACAAGTGGAGAGAAATTTGAAAAAAATACATCTTCAATAAGCATTTTTTTTTAAAAATTTCAATAAATATTTATACTTTATCTGTATTTTGAACAATAAATTGAGAAAAAGTAGAGTTTAATAATTCGTACTTTTAAATGAAAGAATAAGATATTTTCTGAATCAAAAACTATAAAACTAAATGTTACCATTGATAATAATATTGGTGTTTTGTTAATAAGTGACGTTTTATAAGCTATTAAACTTTTGTTGTTTTAATTGAGGAAATATCTTATTTTGCTGATTAAAAGAAAGAACTATTAAACTCTATTTTTCTCAACTAAAGCATTTATAAAGAGATAAAGATATACGCAAACAGACAAAGCATTTATAATAAATTTTTGAAAATGCTTATTGAAGATGTATTTTTTCAAAATTTCGATTCAAGTTATTTATTTAATGCTAAAAACAATATATGATCCATACCATCAGAATATGAGTTTTCATCATATTGAATTGGTGCTCCGCCACCCTTTGCCTTAGATGCTACCCCACGCATACTGTCTTGATATTTAAAAACTTTTATTATGAACAAAATTTAAACTTCAAAATTTTGACTGCAAAAAATGAAACTTCAAAACTTTGACAATTCGTTCTTTTAATAGCCCAGTAGTTATAAAGATGATTATTTTCACCAAAACTTCACTTGTTTTTCAACTTATCACTTAACATAGATTGAATTTTATAATATTGCAGTCAATTCATGCCTGATTATCGTGTTAAATGTGAAGGCGATTAACTGCTTGTGAAAATTGAGTAGAAATCGAGCAGAAATAGAAAAAACGAAAGTTAACTAAACATAAAAGTTGGCTGAAAGACAGCAAAACTGTGCTGAGCATGTAATTTAAGGCTTTGATTTATTTTTAGGTCTTATTTATTAATTGAGTGGTTTTCTCAAAGAGATGTTTAGCGCAATTGCGAAATATAGTAGGCTTACAAATATCTTATTTTTATATTTTTATTAAGTTATATAAATTTAGATGTTATGAACTCAAACACTCTTGAATTCCAAACCCACTTTCAAAGATCATTATACGAAGAAAATGTGTTTTTGTGGTAATACTCATTCGGCTCCAGAAAAATTATACTAATGTGTAATTGATTTGTTGTCGGAGTTTCAAGATTTTCAATACTCCTTTTGGTGGTGATTCAATTTGTATTGCTCTTAGAAATTGATTTCAAAATTTTAGCTTTAATTTTTTTCGAATTACAAAAATTTCAATAGAAAAATATAACAGATTTTCTTGTCTTCGAAGATAACAATAATTCTTAAGATTTTGAACAACTATAAAAATAATAATAATAAATATGTTATTTCTGTTATACATAGGTTTTGTTCATAACTCTCTTTTCTTTATATTTATTATTTTAATAAAACTTTTAACTTCAAAGAACATATTTGAAAATTTCTTGTATTGTCATTTGAAAATATTTCTAAAATAAATAAATAAATAAGAATATTCTGATTATTTAATCTTTGAGTGTGAAAATGCTAACTATGAAAAGTGATTTTGCAATCATCAGCTCTGTTATCATTATTCACATCCAATATAAATAGCTCTCAATAATTATTTTGTTTCCACATCTGTTAAATAAAATTCATTTTTATTACCCAATGAAAAACATGAGATTTTTATTTTCTTAATGAATAAATAAAATTATAAGAAAAATTTCGAAAGTTAAATACAAATATAAAACATTTTGACTTTCTATGAGAAATGATTTTTGTAGCAATGAATGAAATAAAGTTTTCAATTCATAATCATATATAACTCGGAGGCTGTAAACTATTTTTAACGGCTTGATTATAACTCGGGGGTGGACTGTATTTAATGCATTCACTTCTATCATGAGGTTCACCATTCGCTGACTCAGAATAACTTCTTATGTCAATGTATGAATTGCTCGATTGTCTATTTGTGGAGTGAAATACACTGCCTCTTAAGGAATCTATAAAAGAGGAATTCGTTTAGTATTAAAGAAATTCTTGAATGAGATTAAATGTTTACAATTTTCATTCGATAAAAATGTTTTTCAACAAAAGTTGAAATACAATGAGTCCTCTAATTAGACTCTCATGAAAAATATTTAACAAAGATCTATAATACTTGTCAAGTATAGAATAGATAATGAAACCAAAAATTTAATTATATTTTAAATCGTATTTCAATTATAAAGACATGACAAAAACTTTAGAATTTTAGAAAATGATCGAAAAGATGCTCTTTTTGGGAAGAGTGTATTTATAGATACATTAATTCCAAAAACCTTCAGTTATAGGAATTGAAGATTTTCAGTAAAAATTATTGATTTTTGTGAATCACTAGATTTAAAAATTAAGAATATTCCATACTAGAAGAGACTATTCTATATTAAATATTTGTAAATTACATTACCTGTATTTATGTTATTGTTGTCAATGTGAACCCCACTTATCATAAAAGGATTACTGCGATTATGAATGGTATAATTTGTATGAAAATTTGCGCATCCATTCAACAGTTTTGACAATATTATTATTAATAACGCGAATAAAACCAATATTAAAAGCAGAACAATCATAGTGAATAAATCCATTTTTTTGTAGATTTTTTACAAAATTCTCAACAAAACTATATTTTATTATTGTTATTTTGAAAGAATAATTAGTAAACCAATGCTATAAACTTGAAAGGCAGACAATTTGAGATGTTTCAGGCAATGAAACTGTTTGGGTTAATTTATGTTCAAAGTGCTATATTTACTAGTATTAGTTTTATTAATCATTATCACAAATTAAGATAGAGTGTAAAAATAAATATGTTGCTATACAGTAAAAATTTGATTAGATTTCTCTTCATTGTAAAAATTATAAAAATGTTTATAATGTTGTTAATAAGTCTGATAAAATTTTTATTGAAACAAATTTAAATGGGTTATCACTAAAGCTCTTCAATGCCATTAGAAACAAGCTCTATGGCTGATAGATTTAGAAAAAAAATTGATAATCTTGTTATCTTCGATAATTTACAAAACGAATATTCGGATATTGTGGGAATTGATTATGTATACGGTTTAAATGATGCAGTAAATTAATGAAAATGTATACCATCTTAATTCAAAACAAAATTTCATAGTCTTAAAACTCTTACCACAATAGTTATCTCATTTTATTGCCGGTTAACTAAACCATTTGTACGAATGATACTATACATCATTTATATTTTTATCAATATTCTTAATTGAATTCAACATAATTTTTTGATTAATAGGAATGATCGATAATTTTCAACATTTAGTCAATATTTTTGATTTTATTCATAAATTAGTCATTCAATGCTAAATCGAATGCAAAAAACTTAAAAACTTAAAAAGTTTTCATTTGGAAGAATCATTGATTAATAAAAATTGATTAATTTATAAAACTTTGTATTATATTAAGTCGAGACATGAGTTCATTTCTTTTGGCTTCAGTAACTTTACCCGACATCAAATTCAAAACTCTCTGCTGTTCACTCTCTATAAAATTAATTCCTCTTTCAATAACTTTCTCCATCAGTTTAGCATAAACTTGTGCTGATTTCTTATCATTTTCATCTGTCAAAGTTTTCGTCTTTTTCTTCAGTTCATTCAAAAGTTTTTTCTGTTTATCCATTGAAACTTTTTTAGCAGTAAATTGTGCCGCAATTTTGTCAAATTTTTGTATGCATTGCTTTAACTCTACGTTAATTTTAGTGTTTTTCTTAATGAACCTCAAAATATCAGCGAATTTATAGTTGCCATCGAATGAAATCGCTTTATCAGTATTTCCATTTATGAAGAGTTTAAGAGATGGAAAGTTATCTTTCTTAACACCATATTTATCAGCTAAATCTTTATTATTAAATGGAGAAAAATCTTCGACTCCTACTTCAGCTATGAGTAGATCTGAGTTTGGCTTCAGATTATTGACAAGTTTAACAAATTCTTCATTTTTGTCTCCAGCCGGATGTTTGGTATCGAATCTCACTAAAGATACTTTGAATTTCGATATAACCTATAAGTTTTTTTTCAAAAGAAACCGAAAAACTTATGTCATACTCAATAAGAATTTGAGAACTCATTAAATTAAATTATATTTAATACAAATAGTGGAAAATAAATGAAGAATAACTTACTTTTTCGAAAGTAAATGCATCCAAATCTACAGAGCCTTTAACTGCTCCATCAATTATGATGAAAGATTGGTTTAATAATAATAAAATTAAAAGTTTATTCAAAATTGAGATCATTCTTACTTATTTAAATCAAAAAATATAAACTAATTCTGGATTTTTTCTAAGGAAATATCTGATTAAAGCCAACTTTGCTATTCTGTGCCGATTTTCTAACGCAGTTGAAAATAAAGTATGCAATTAATCTATTATATTATATAATTATGTTATGCATGTGAAAAACTGCATGTGTCGATCGAATAAACGTGTCGATCAAACATTGGTTTGGTTAAATCAATACAAATCAATAATTGATAATTGATTACTCTTATTTTTATCAAACAGATGTCAAATTATAAATAATTGCCTTTAAGCCCCATATAACAAAAATTTAGCAAAAATTTTTTTGCAGATGAGCTTATTTGAAATTTATTTAAACTAATAAAAAGAATTAAACTTTCCCAACATTAAATTAAACTCCCTTTCAATAAAATAACCAATTTATAAAAAAAATAATTGAATTAAATAAAATATGATAGAAATTGACTCTCATTAATTATATACCTCAATGTTGGTAATATCTGCTTTTTAAACCTGTCTGCTATGTAAATACATTAAAATAATTACGTTTTTCTGTTGCGCAATAAGAAAATAAGGAAAGTTGAATTTCCCCTCTGATGAAAGCTTTTCCGAGAAATTTAAGGAAAAATTAGAGATCAATGATTTGATCTTGAATAGTGACTCTTTGAGTAGGTTTTTTGATTGCCGGGAAGCTTCCTTACTGTACGATCTAAATAAAACTTTCCATAACTAGTATCCTTCAAAAAACAATTAACAACTCAAGAATTATAAACTTATATAAAGAATACTCTGCTCGGGTTCAATCATAAGTTGAGAGCTTTACCAACTTTATAACACTTTCACAATGTTTAAAACAAATATAAAGTTTTTATTTGTTTTTATGATAACTTTATATTTTGTAATTTATATAGTTAAGAGTCATGAAAATGAAAATGATGAATATATTGAGAATGAAATCAATTTCAACAATACTGAAAACTACTATACGACTGATGATTATTATAATAAAGAACCCGATAATGAAGAAGAAAGTATTGAACAAAGTTTTATGGATAAAGTGATACTTCTTCATACAGAAGGAAAAAATGTAACTTTTACTAAAAATGTTGTTCATATAAACAATACTTTTGATAGGATAAAAATTCTTGAAAAAAATTTAAACTTTTTGTTCGAAACCGAAAAAAAAGAAAAACTAAAGTTTATAGAGTTTTTATCAGAAATCGATACCGGATTATCATATGAATGTACGGCAGCTTTTTCAAGGATTTTTAGCGCAATTGGAAAACAAGATATTTGGGCCCTTAAATGTGAGTTATTTGCGACAAAACGTTACGTGACGTTTTGATTATCATCTACTTTCACATAAAATATTTTCTACTAAAGCTTTCCTGGACTAAAAATTCTTATCTTATTAAAATAATCCTTAATAAGTTTAAATTTGTGAACAGGTCAATGTCATTATAAATAAACTTGAAATAATTGATAGGTTTTTTTGGGAATTCCGACAAAATATTCGGTTAAAAATATTTTGACAGCAATGCAGTTCATTTGTTTATGAATATGAAATAGGTTTGAACGGTTCATAATATTATGCATAGTTTAGCAAAAGTAAGGGAGAGATATGTCTAAATCATCGAATTTAGACGACAAAAGTTTCTATAGTAAACATTTTTCCAACGAATTAAAAAATACAATATGAATTTCCCATAACTCCAGGTGGGTGCACAACATGCTTACTCCTCTTCCATTGCTCCAAGTCTAGTGTGTTGCAAGTTGTAAACTGAAACCCCCTTAAGGTATACCTACTATGCAATGACGAAATCGGACCCAAAGCTCTCTTCATGATTTCTTAAACCGCTATTTTCAAGTTTTTTCTGGAAAAACAAATTTTATTTAGTTAAATCGATCAATTATAAAAACTAAACTCTTCAAACAGTTCTCACAAAACTAAGCAGTCATTTGTGATAAGCTAAGTAAAAGTTAATATCAATGAATATATTTTATAATTAAAAACTTTTGTTTCTCTGTTGTTTGCTCGAAAAATTTTTGATTGGGAAAGTCTTAGAATAGGACTGATATTGAAATTTAAATTATTTGATATTTATAAATAAATTGAACTTTTTTAGTAGAACACACAAAACTTCATGGAATTTCCGAAACAGATAGTGGAAGATAATTAAAATAATAGATATAAGTCTGGAAAACCTCCTAATTAAGACTCAATAATAAAGATACTTATCAATAGACGTGATTTCCACTGATGGAAGGTTAAAATGATAGGAGTTTGAAATTTAAAAATTGTGACTTTTGTTTTCATTTTTCATTTGTCACTTGATAAGGCAAACTTGTTTTTAATTTATTTACCGATATTTTAAAGATTTTCACCCATCAAGAGATGAGAGGTGAACTAAATATAACTTTCAGAAACCAGTAGTAGAAACTTTGATGACAATGAAAAAGTCCAATATTTTTGAACTTATATAAAGAATCTCAATTCAAGCTAATTCTAATTATTAGAGCTTAGAGTATCAATGTTTAGAACAGCTTAACTATGATTACAACAAATGTGAATTTTCTTTTAATTTTTATGCTAACTTTTTATAATGTCAAGAGTGAAAAAAATGTTAAATTCATTGATTATAAAACTAGTATAAATGGTACTGAAAATACTGAAATTTTCAATGGGAGTGATGATTATGATAACAAAGAATACGATGAAGAAAAATTTATTAATAATCATAATGAACAAAGTTTTGCAGACAAAGTGCTATTTCTTCATAGAGAAGGAAGAAATGCAACTTTTATTAAAAATGTTCAACATATTAATGAAACTTTCGATGTAATAAAAAACTTTCAAAATAATTTTAACTTTTTATTCGAAATGGAGCAAATAGAAAAACTTAAATTTTTAGAATTATTGTTAGAAATCGATACCGGATTGTCACATGAGTGTACGGCAGCTTTTTTAAGAATTTTTAGTGCTATTGGAAAACGAGATATTTGGGCGCTTAAGTGTGAGTTTTCTTATTTATTGTATTGTTAAACTTCCTCTCGATTTGTTTTCTACTATTACTTTTCTAACATAAAACTTTCTATTATTTATTCAGTTAATCACTGAACAGATTTCATGAATAAACTTGAAATAATCGGTACTTGACTTAAAAATTTAGGATATGTTTTCGCTTAAAAATGTTTTCAGAACATTTGTTTTTATTTTTTGTTTCAGAGCATTTTAGAGCATTCATTTAATAAAAAAGTTTTAATTTATATCATTGTAAACTCTAATGTTCTTCTAAAGGTTTATGAAAAGTAGTTGTGAAGTGTCATTAAAGGGGTGATATATCCGTTATGTACCGGTTTATTGAAAAACCCCTTTGATTTACTCTTACCACGCACTTGTGCTACATTATCAACATCTAAATATAAACCCGTTGATTTCAAGAATTTTTTCTGCAAAAAATTATTCTTGATCCTAATTGAATTTTTATTAAAGTCCGAAATTTGAATTCAAAAATATTCAGAATGTATAATAATATGGTGTTTAGAATATTATAATATATCAAAATTTAGTTTTCATCAGCATTTACCTAAATTAAGATAATTTTAAAAGGACTTAATTCTGCCAAAAAACAGAAAACTAACCATATAAATAAAATTATAAAAATTAATTTCTCATAAATTTATGTATTAATCTATTATTTCTCTCATTTCTATTTGAGATAATATTTGTTTAGCCTCTATTCAAAAGCCTCTGTGTTCTTGATAAAAACAATTGTTTTATGTTAAATCATAGGTTTTCAAAATGTGTAGAATTCTTTTTAAACATGATTTAAACATTAAATTGTTTCCGCATAACATTATTCATAGCTTTAATAATTATACTTTTCACTTGAATAACTAGGAATTCACTCAACTCCAGAAATAAGCTTTGAGTATAAGCTAAGTTTTTTACAGCTTTTGAAAAGAGAATAAAAAGATTTTTACGATTTAACGCAATCAACAAAAAATCATTGAGTTTATAAGAAATTAATTTCTCTTTAGATTTTCTTTTCAAAAAAAATATTGAAGATTATTATTCTTGAGGGGAGAATAATTATTAACAGTAATTTTTAAAGCTCATGTAATTGTTTAAGTCCCATTGAACCATGTCAACATTTTTTATATTTCTTAAACTAATTAATGCTTCATTTAATTACAGTTTTTTAAAAATTCTGCCAAAAACAGAAAACTAACCATATAAATGAAATTATAAAAATTAATTCCTCATATATTTATGTATTAAATGATTGCCTGATATTTTCGAATAAGTTAAAAGTCAGTAGTGATTAAATTCATAATTAATTAAATATTTGACTTTTCAGTTCTCGATTCTATGGGACGTTTCCCACCGGCAGGTCTTGTAGAGGGAATACAATCTAGTTTTGGTGAATATGATGAATGCCTTGATATAGTGAGTCCAAGTACTAGAGTTAACCCTCAAATTATAAAAGGACAATACTGTTTGATGAAAGTTATAATGCCTTATCCTTCAATGGAATCATATAAAGAAGGAGAACCTATTGATGAATTATCGAGTTTAAGTTCTAAACTCAACACTGAATACAATCTCGAAAAATTAACTTCAATTAAGGCTACGATTGAATTTCTCAATCTATTGAATGGTACTATTTATCGGTTTGGAATTTGCATACCATCTGTTTGTTCTGCACACGAAATTGAATATATGATGAATAAAAGTAAGTTTCTTTCAAAAATAATTAGTGAAATATCTTATGTTCATTATTTAATTGACTTGATATCAAAACATAGGATTCACAATTAAAATAAAATATAATTTGAATAATCAATTAATACATCAATTTTTTCAGTTTTATATCCGATAACAAGAATTCCATTAGAAATCGGCCCAAAATGTCAAATCAAAGATCAAGCTATAAAATTGGATAACTTTCAATTGACTTCAATGTAATGATTATTTTCTTATAAGTTTTTGATCCTAAATATATTTCAAAAACTTAATGATTTATATTTTTATTTCAGTGCAATTCTAACAACTCTAACAATTTTGATAATTTTGAGCACTGGGTTCGAAATATATCAAAAAAGTTGCGAACCAGAGATTCCTTTAAAAGTTAATAAAAAACCTTCAAAGACCAGAGATTTATTTTTATCATTTTCAGTGATAAGAAATACTAAAACTCTATTCGCAAAAAATAAGAAATTCGCAGCACTCGACACATTCAGGCTCTTAATCATAATTAATGTCCATATCGGACACATCTATTCCACCACAACATCGATCGGTACGATGTCATTAAAAAAGATATTCAGTGAAATCGCGTATAAAGTATATGAAGACAATAAATATGTTTTTGTCAGAAGTCCGCTAACAATGGATGCATTGTTCACATTGAGGTTTGTCTTAATATTTTCTCATTTTGATTGCGAGAAATCAATTTGTATTTTTATATTTAGTGGGTTTTTACTATCGTACACATTATTGAGAAGATTGGAGAAAACGAGAGGTCGTTTCAATTATCCTGACTTTATATTTCAGCGATGGATCAAATTTTTAATACTAATGTTCGGCTCAATCATATTCTTCTATTTATTCCCGCTCTTCGGCGACGGACCGCTCTGGGAGGACGGCCTCAAATGGATTACTCCTGGCTGTAAAAATCCTACCACTTTAATGAAAATGTTTCTTTTCATCAACAATTTTAGACCTGTTGTTAGAAGCGAAATAGCCTTATCTAATGAAACAGTAAGTTTATGACCTTTTATACCGTATAATATTTCAAGATTACATTCAATTAAAAAGTTAATAATCGCAGTTTATATGCAAAATAAGTTATTTGTAATATTAAATTATATACAAATAACTTGTTTTAGTTATGAACCTTTTTGCTAGCTTGTTATACAATCACGATATCAATTGAAGACAATAATTCAGATAATATTTTCTGTTGAATTATCAAAAATAAATTATTTGATATTTAAGAAAAATGTAAGAAAATTATGTTCTAAATTCAAATTGTTTGAAATATATTCAACGAAATCAGATTTTTTTGCCCATTATTATATTGTCCAAATTTTTAATTGAATGAAAATGAATGTTCTTATGAAAAGTTTTACAAAAATTCTAATCAAAAATTGATATTTTCAGTGCAATCCCGTCACATGGTTTTTATCAGCACTATTTCAGTTCACAATAATAGCACCTATTTTTATAGTTTTATACTTCAAAAAACCAACTCTCGGACTGATCGCAATCATATCCACTATAGTTATAAGTCTATTCGCAAGTATTTCACCAACAATTTTATTTGGTATAACGCCTTACCTACAAATATGGGAACTCGATTCAATTGTATTCACAATCCCAGATTCATTTAATTGGTATCACTACACACCTAACGTATACGGCATCAGCTTTTTCATAGGCATTGCATTTGGATATTTAATGAGCAAAAAGATTTATTTCACTAGAACTCAAGAAAAAATATTTTGGATTCTGTCAACTGTCTCGATAGTAACAGTATATTTTTGGGCAAATAGTTTTTGGAGTTTGAAAGAATCGGCGCCTCTTTGGAGCGTTTTGCTCTGGTTTTCATTTGGGAAACTATTTTTCTGTTTGGGTTTTGCGTGGATTTATTACGCGTGTTGTACTGGAAGAGGAGGTTATTTGAATCAATTTTTGTCATGGCATGGATTTCAGCCTTTAGCTCGTCTTTCATTTGGAATTTATATTCTTCATTATCTCGTTGTTTTTCACAGAGTTCATTCGGTTAAGAATATTTTTGTGATGACCGATAAAATTATGGTAATTTAACTCAAATATTAATTTTATTCAAAAATTAAAACTAAAATTTTCATTTTATTTCTTATAGATTGAACACATTATTTTTGATCTAATAATGGATACACTATTAGCTTATATTTTCTATATTTTGATTGAAAGTCCGTTCACTAATATCTTTGGAATAATGTTTAATCGTAAAACTGTTAAAATTTCAGATGTTCTCAAAAATCACAATATTGATAAAAATCAAATATCAAAAGCATAACATCGAATCGAATTTCATAAATTCATAATTAAAATTCATACTCACTTCAGATTTCACTAACTTATTAATTATCATAAAAAATGTTTATTAATCTCTATCTTTGAATTTGTTTACCAATAAAAATCATCAAAATTCAAATCTTGAATTTTAATTCAAAAATCTTTCTATCATCAATTATATTAAACTGAAGCGAAGTTTTTGAGCTTTCTTGTTTATGTCGAAACTTTAAGTTGCATAAGTTGTTGATCATTCTTTGTTATTTTTCATAATTTAATATTTATTTCAAGAAGATTTTTGGCTTTAGATTAATTTTGAGTATGATAACTTTGCAGATGTAGCCTAAGGAGTAAAGGTAGATTTACCCCCTTGGAAATGTTGAAAAATCAGAAACCCCCTTTGATTTTGAACTATCAAAAATATAGTGTTTGGTACCCTTTGCTCTTTCGTCAGTTTCCAAAAACCAGAAAAAATGCATTTATTACAGAAAATGTATGATATGATTTACAATTTTTAAAGGCACTATCGATTCGAAATATTGTTCGAAAGTATCATAAATTCAAAAAACCTGAAATCTTAAACTCAAATATTGCTGAAAATAAACATAGTGCATATTCTATGATTTCAATGCTTTACATTTGTATTGATTATTATCTTTAATTTGAACTCAATTTTCTGTCCCAATTCACACGAATTGCGGAACATTTCTAAAATGATTTATAGTTTCTGATCTAATACTCATTTAACATTAGTCACACTATTAATTCTTTGAAAATGATATATGAATTCAACTGTCATTATTTTTAAGAAAATCTAATTTGAAATATCTGTTTATTCGATATGACTGATGTCAAAAGTGAAAAATGATTTGAAGAAATT
The DNA here is from genome assembly GCA_034694065.1 of Camisia spinifer. Classification (NCBI taxonomy): domain Eukaryota; kingdom Metazoa; phylum Arthropoda; class Arachnida; order Sarcoptiformes; family Camisiidae; genus Camisia; species Camisia spinifer. Next base: position 16,277 of record JAQFXV010000933.1, read on the forward strand.
ATGAAATAAAATTCTATTTTGGTATAAATAAGTAATTAACCAAAAAAAGTTTCAAATTCGTACACGCATTAGAGTAGATATTGTGAAGTATAGTTCATTTTGAAACATTATTATTTAAAGTTTCGATAAAACAGATGAAACTCAAAATTATTTTTTTAGAGAGTATTTTATGATTTTGAAAATGTCTGATTCCATACATATTGTAAAAGATATAGATTTACCACTTTATAGATATGGACTCATTCATAAATATTGGGTTGGCTAATAAGTCTTTTCGTTTTTTTTCACAGTCGGAAAAATTTTATTAATCAAAATCCATGAAACTTTAATCAATTATGTAATCACCCTCTTTTTGGATAACCTCTTCCCA
>JAQFXV010000934.1:0-16641 GCA_034694065.1 Camisia spinifer
TAGAAATAGTGATTCACCCCAAGAACTAAATGGAAATCCATTACCAAAAGCATAACCGGCCGCAAAACTCATTGCCATCAATTCAAGAATAACACCAATAAAACTAATTCCAGCACCACTTCTGGCACTTATTATTTTGATCACTTGAGGCATCTTTACTAGTGTTGAACCCGCTATTATTCCGTAACCCAATGTCTTACTTATCATTGTCTTTAAACACTGTTTCTCTAAATTTAAAATATTTAAATCATCTATTATTTGATGACAACATTCATTTGGATATAACATTGAACACAACTCTATTAGTTTAGTACTAATTAATTCACTTCCATTATTATTATTCATTTCCATTATGTTTAATATCAATTCAATTACTTTTTAAACTATTTTAAAAATTTATTTATTATATTATTTAATCTAAAATATGTTTCAATTAGTTTTTTCTATTGAAAATTATTTTTAGTTTTTTATACATTTAAGTTTTGAATCAATATTTTCTCTAAATTTTTTGTCAAAACTTTTTTTAAATTCGAACAAATACTTGAAATAATTAACGTTTGAGTAAACATAAAAAATAAATAAATATCAGATGATATTTAAGATTTGAATTACAGTCAAAAGATTTTTCGCTTAATATTGATTACTTAAAAATATTTGTATTGAATTTGATATAACTTTCGGCAAACATTCAATTTTTGCCACATTTAATGCTATTTTTGCTTTAATATCGAATGTTTCAATACTTGAAAAAGACATGAGTTTAGAATTAGAGGTCTTAACGGATGAGTTCCTTAAATAACATTATTATGAGATTATTGTTGAAATGTTTAACGTAAAGTTCTAAACATTAACATTATTAGTAAACTTAAATACCGATCAATTGATGCTTTTAGTACTGAAACTCATATCATTTGCTAAAACTGAGCTAAAACTCAAATTAATTGATCCAAAACTAATACTGATATTCAATTCTTTGAAAGAATTATAAAAAAAATAATTAAAAAATGGGTAAATTATTCGAAAATTATACATTTGAACAGATTATTAACTAACTTAATACAAAATTCAAAGGTTAAAAATTATCATTTGATCAAAATATACAAAAATTATTATTGAGTCAAATAATAATTATATTTAAAGATAAACTGCATTTCTCATGAAAAATGTTTTTAAAAAATTTATGGTAATATTTTCATTAAAAATATATTGAATAATAAATTATTAATAATGAATAAATAATAGTTAGAGGAAAGATCTCTATCCTATAATAGATAACTTCCTAAATATAACGTCATCTCCTTTTTTAACATACAATATGATGGACGACACTCTCCGGCAGAGGAATGCATTTCATTTATATTGATATTTAGTTTAACTTAAATTATTATTATTAATAAATTTGTATAAATAATGGTAAGTCTCTATCTATTTACTGATTTGTTGATTTGTTTGAAATTAATTTGAAAGATAATTTATTAGAAAAGGAGTTTTTAAAATTGAATGAAAATAAATATTAGGTCAGAGTTTATTAGTTAGTATTGATAGTAATGGTTGTCTTCTTATGTGATATGTCTTTGCACTTATTCATTGGTCTTTTTATAATATATTATTGTACTTACACTTTATGTACACATTTGAAAGCAATCTCTTATCAATTCAAACATTACTTCATTTTAAACTATAATTTCTTGAAATATTAACATTCAATTTATTTGATATTTAGAATAATTATGTTATTATCAAGAAATTAATTGATTTAAAAATGTTTTGAAATATATAACTGAATAATTAGTTGTTTTTATGCTTTGAAAAAATGATGAATAAATTGTTAATATTTGAAAATAGGTTTCAAAATGGATAAAAGTATTAAATGTTCGATTCGGGCCATTGATTGTTATCTCAAACTATAATAATATCTGTATATAATTTTCATTAAACATATATAAAGACTCATTGAAATCATTGACACTTTTGTGAAAGTGTTTGGAATTGACTAATAAATAGAAATCGAATTGAATGAAGTGATGGCGACCCGAAAATATAGTGGACCTAAACATCATTCACGAAGATATCATTCAAATGATAACAATAGGAGAAGACTTTCTAAACAGGAAGAAATCGATTTAACTCTAGATGTAATTGATTTGAAAGAAGAGACTATTGATAATAACGAGAACAACAGTAATATTAATATTATTAATAATAATGAGACAACAGTCGCACCCATTACTATACATGTTAATAATGTTGAAGAAGGATGTGATCAAAAAGTTGTGGTAATTATTATTTGTAAAATTGTAAACCAATTGTAAAATTGTTATTCATTTTAAGGTCGAAAACGAGAGATGCGATGATTCAGAACATTATAATGAGATAGAGTTAGGCATTAATCAAATGAAATCTATGCATAAAAGTAACTCAAATTCAGGACAATCATCATTAGGTGTAATATTCAATACAAATGAATCTAATAGTCTCTCCACTGGAGATAATAAAGAGAAAAAGGTTTGAACAATGAAAGTTTTCTTCACACAATTTTTTATTTGAAAATTGTTTATGAATAGAGGGGTAAACAATTGACAAGAGCTGAAGCAGTACGCGATACGAGTATATCTCCTCCTCCGCAGAACTCTCAAAACGAAGAAAATAATTCAAACATGTTGTCAGTTATTTCATCAAATTCTCAAGTATTTTATCAGTTCTTATATTAAGTAATTTATCTTTAAGTTCAATAATTAATATTATCAATAAATAGTCACAAATGGGTTCTTCAATGAGTACACAAAGTCATAAAACTAAAATCAAAACTGAGGGAAGCTCTCAGGGAAGCCTTGATAGAAGTTCTCCGTGTTTGTCAAGAGGTATAACTAGTTCTATAACTTTTATATGATTTATAAACTATTTATTTGAAACGAATAACAGATTCAAGTACTGAAAACTACTCTGACTCGACCGGAACTGATTTACAACAGTTTTTAACCGATACTCTACAAAAAAATAAAAAGGACAGAATGTTTTTGCTTAAAATAGAACAAGAATTAACACAATTAGTCAAAGAGACAGCAAAGTTGACATTAAAATTTCCTCAAATGTCATCTTATAATCGAATGTTAGTCCATAGAGTGGCCGCTTTTTATGGGTTTGAGCATAACGTCGACAGTACAGGAACTTCTATAGTCGTTAATAAAACTAAAAACACTCGAATTCCAGAAATGAAATTTAGAGATTATATAAAAGATGAGCTTCTATTGCATGAGCCAAAAAAGTCTATTCTTAAGCGCGATTCTGCATCTCTTGAGGACGGAAGCTCTCAAGTGAGCTTTGATGGCAAAGAAAGAAGTCCTGAACGACAAACGGGAAACCTTTCAGACGGATCAAGAAGTAAATCGTTTGAAGAGAGAGAAGAGCGTTATGAGAAAGCGAGGGCCAGAATATTCAATCAGGACTCTTCCTCTTCTACTGAAGGAAATGAAGCTAACATTCATGTGATACTCGATGAAAATGGTTCTAATAATTGTAGTAATGCTTTAGTTAAAAGTAATTCTAGTCTTCTAAGCAGTCAAGAAGATTTGCCTTTAAACTGGACCAATTCAACAGATCCTCGAGCCTGGAGTAGTACTGATTCTGATAGTTCTGGTCGTCTTCCTAAGAATGATTCAGCACCAATCCAACAATCAGTCCAATTAAAAGCTGCCAATAGTTCAGATTCAGACACAACGCCCAAATCAACGACTCTATCGTCTTCATCTTCATCGTGTGGAACCAGTCTTTTAACACCCGATGGCTGTAATTCTGAAAGCAATAACAATTCTGTTGAATCGAAAAATAGGCCGTTAGTAACAAAAGCCGGTAGTTTTGCTGGAATCTCACGTAATTGTAATGATAGTAATAGTACTCAAACGCAATTAACAAAGTCGGGCTCTTTAAATGTCGCATCAAATCAAACCCAACCTATTGTAGTGTTGAATAACGTCAAACCTAACCATGCAATCACACCAAAGACTAATGTAAAGCCAGATAATGCTCATAAACCACAATCTAATAATATGGGTAATAATGCACACCATCCTCAACAACAACAACGCTTTATGTCTTCTCAACATCAATCACAGCATCAATTATCTAATACTAGTCATCATAATAGACAAAACTGGCACCAAAACCATCAAAACGTTCACTCGAGACATAATGAAAGAATGGCATCTATTGGTAATGTTGTTCAATGGCCTCCTGTTTTACATCAAAATTATCCACAATATCTATTACATCAACAAACAGGTAATCAATTGTTTTACTTTTTAAATCTTATTTGTTTTTCGAATAATTTTAGTCATATCTTTAAGTAAAGTTAAATCGAGTTATAATTAAATTCATGGATTGAAAATCATTTATTTACTCATATTCTTATCACATATATTAAACTTTTAATAATTGATTGAATAATTGTTTTTAAAGATTCCAATGTTAACCAATTGAAGGAAAATTCTTATTTACAATCAGGACAACAATATTTTGTTTCTCCGCTCTCTAATTATGGCAACCAATCTATTAATAATGAACAACAACAACATTTGACAGTAAGAGTAATAAATAATAATAAGATAAATATAGAACTAAAATGCATTTTTCTAAAGCAACAGCCATTAAGACTCGTATATCCAAATCAACCTCAACTGCAAAACTTATCTTCATTTGGGAATCTAGTAAACAATTCAGTTCAAACTCCGCATCAATCTTTTTCGAGTCAACTCAATCAAGTTCCTTACCATCAAATACATTCTTCTCAGTCTGCACTCAATTTCTCGAGCAATCAGTCAAATATTCAAAATAATTCGACGGGATTTAATCAAGTAATGCAATCGCCATCTATTCCTCATTCATATGGAGCACCTCTTCAGGTATAGATAAGACCAAAACTATTCTGTAGGACTTGAGTACTAATTATATATGAAATACAGGTTCCATCAGGTGTTGGAACGGTTTGGATAATAAATAACGGAGTCGGAGGAACAACAAATTCTCCTTTGATTGGTTGTCCACCTGCTAATACTCCTCCAACCCCTCCAATCGGTTCAAATATAGCTCCATTTGTAGGCATGTCTTACCAACAATTTCGTCCAACAATCAATTCAGCGCCAAATCTGAATCCCAATTATGGTTTGAGTGCAGCTCAGAATAGACCACAAAATTCTTTGCTCAAAACTCAGTCATTAATGACATCGCAGTCAATGCAGGCCAACACACAACGCATTTTACCATCAAATGGAAATAATTATATACAACAAGTGCCAGAATTGGTTGACATGAATCTATTGGGTGCTAATAATTATGTTAATAGAACCTCAATTGTTCCCAATCCACAAATTAATCAAATGTTTAGACGAATGCCACTCAATCCGAATCAAGCATTAGATGTACGGCTAATTGGATCACAACAACAATCATCACCTTTTCTACTTCCAACACCTCAGAGACCATACTTTCCATTATCAAACTCTGTTAATGTTAATGTTAATCATCGTTATGATCGTTATGCAAATGCTAATCAACGGTCAAAAAATTCATTTCCCAAAAATAATAGACAGCAAAGAAATAATACCAATAATAAGAATATTTTAGTTCAAAATTCAAGCTCTGATACTTAGCATTGTTTATATTTAGGCGTAAAGTATTTCAATTCAATTAAAACCTTAAATTTTGGACATTTTGAGTACTGGAATATCTATGAAGACAAACCGTTTACAACACTATTTGAAAATGTTTTGTACAGTATATTGAATAAAATATAATACAATCTGTTGATTAGTACTATATTTTTTACATTTTTAACGATAGTTATGTTTAATTCCTTTTTAATCAGTTGAAAGCCCGTAAGGCATGAGTTGAGCAGTAAATATGATTAATCATCAATTGAATGAACGAATCAATATGTTTATCAGTAATACAATTACTTCCATTCTGTATAATAATAAGTTATAATATTTTAACTGTTGAATGTTATAAATATTTTAAATTTTCAATTAGTTTTTGATTGATTACAACTCAATGAGTTTATACTATTTATAAAAGTTATTCAAACAATTTTCGACATTTCTATTTTTATTCCATTTATGAAATGATGAATAATTATTGTTCAAGTTTTATGTTTTATCCCTTTTTGGTGAGTATTGATTGGAATTCAATTTTTAAAAGTTTATTAAACATTTTGTAATTCAATTTCAATAATTGTTTTGAATTGCAGTTTATTTATTATGATTAAGTGTTCATTTCATTAAACAGATATCCGTTTAGTGAATGCCATAAAACGGAATTTATTGCATATTTAATAGATGTTATCAAATGAGTTGCAAATTATATATAATTGAAGTTAATGCATGTGCGGGTTATGTTTCAAAACTAACCAATTAATCGATCAAGTTTTCAAAAGCAACACAATCCAGAAGGGTCTCAAAATTAAAGCATTCAATACTTTATTTAATGGATACAATTTCCCAAAAATCAAAAGCAGCTTTTTTAAAACGAGTTAACTTTTCAGAACAATTCATTATTGTGTAATTCTTTGATAAGAATGTTTGAATAGAATGGTATTCCAAATGTTAGATGCTTTAGGAGTTTCAGGATTAGACCTTCCCTTTATCATCATTTGCTTAATTGAAGTCACGACTTATAATTTATAAATTAACAGATATTTTTGATTATGATTAGAGAATCATAAACTAATCATTATATTATTAGCTCAACTATTGAAAGATAAGCAAATTTAAGACTCCGTTTTTAGATATAGTGATTCAAATACTTTCTTATGAGAACTTTCTTATCTAATAAAATCGATTTATAATCAAATACAGGTATAACAGCTTAACAATCTTGTTTTGACTCAATGCAAATCTATTTCAAACCTCATTCAATAAGAGATTATATCAATTTTATTAATAGTTGGGCAATAAAGTTATAATAAAAATTTAGGACTTGAACATCTCATTCTTTATGATTAAACGATGAATAGGATATAACTTATAAGAATTAATTATCTTCGATGGCTTTTTTTTTATTGCCAAATTAAATGATCATAAGGTTATAATTATTTGATATTCTTTGTTGTTAAGTAATATTCTATGAAAAAGTTGATAAATAATTATTCTGAAAATCTTAAGCTAATTAAAAAAAGCCAAAATCAAAATATGTAAATATTCCTTGACTTAATTAATGCAAACAAAATGCAAATATTGTGCAACCCTTAAGAGTCCTCAATTTTCAACGGGTTTGACATCATTTCTATCATTTTATTCATAATTCTAAAGAACAATAATAATTCCTTATTGTATTACATATTAAATCATATGAAACTTTAAATATTTCAAGCTTCCAATATTTTGTTAGATATTAATTGCTAACTCGTTTCTTCACAAACTAATTATTTTCGACGTTTTTTGCAGTTCATCATAAATTTTTTGCATGAGTTCATCATATCTTTGAGATATTCGATTATTTATTGATCTAAATAAAGAAGTTTTCGCACATTTTTGAGTTTAGATAAATAGAGTTTAAAATTCAAAGATATGAAATCGAGTGAAATGAAATAATGAGGGAAAAGGACATTTTTTATTTCAAAAATTGAATCAACTTTTTTCCTAATGTGTTAAGAAAAGTGTTGCTTGCATTTTATTTTTCGTTTTTTAATCAAACTTAATTTTCTCGTTTCGAACTTTCAACATTACATTTCAAGTTAAGCTCATTCTTGTTGCCAATTATTCATTGAAATGCAAATAAAATAATTGATTGCATATATTTATTGCTAAATAAGGGAATTTAATTTATTGTTTTGATTGTTTATAATTGTGTTTCGCTATAAATAAAGCTAATTTTGAGGAGCGTTAACCTTGTATTTTGACGATGAATCGGAGATAAATATTAATATACACATTCGTGAAGTCCTTAATTCGATGAATTTATAACTTACTTTCATCAGATAAGCTAAATTAAAATTCAATGGGAATAATTCTTACTTATCCTAATTTCTGCATTAACTTATTACTCATTTGATTTGATTTAATTTGTTGACTCTAACTTTGATATTGGTTGGATTTGATATATTCCTCTATACAATACTCATGATGATTGAGTGCATTCAGTATCTTTAATTTTCAAACTTTATAAATACAGTTTATTGATATTGAGTGAAATAAACTTCATTTAAAATAACTGATTGAATTGAATCCTTTTTGAATGTTTAATGTGGTTGTTAGAGAGGATTCATTTCTGGCTAAACTGATTGATTATTTGAACTTAAAGGGAGATCATAAGGCGTTTATTTGAAGTGTCGGATAATTTTTTGGAGTTAAATAATTATTGGTTATTTACTCGCTCTGAGCATTACTTAAGACAATCTGATAATCATATCCTTATTAGTTTTAAGTCATTCATATATTTTGGGCTGTGCTGTACTGCACATCACCAACATTTAAGTGATTTCATCAAAACTAAATTTAAAATCTACAAAAATATTGAGTTAATTACGCTTAACCCGTATATCAAATTTGAATTAGCTGTGGGTTAATGTAGAACAGGTTTAATATTGTATGGGTTTAACATTTTAGCAATGCTTCAATTGCTTCAGCAAAGCTTGAGGCGAAACTGAGAAACTCTTGTTTGACGCCAATCCTTGCTGTGGCACTCATTCAGTTCGAGAATTTTTTTCATTACATTATAAAGAAGTTCGAAAAGTTTTTGTTCATTTCATTTGTGTGATGCCTTCAGAACTATATATATGATTGACTCTATGATGCCTTCAGATGTCATTTCTAAGGATTAATATTTTCATTAACTTCTGCCAATTAAAGAGGAATTCAAATAAGGTATGAATTGAATGTCACGATTTATTTTATCAATAAAGTTCAGTTTTTTCTGTTTTTTCAAATTCAGTTTTTTCTGTTTCTTCAAATTCAGTTAGAATTCAAGTTAGGTGTTAAAGAAATATGCGTAGAGCAGACACACCAAAGTTTCCAGATATTTTGTTGAATTTTGAGGAAGCTTAACTTGATTTTGTGTTGTTGAAAATGCCGTAAAATACTTTCCTTTTGACAACGAGACATGAGTGACTTTATAAATGAGATTTTCGACTTATCAGTACTTGTTAGTTAATAATAACTTAGCATTATTAGTCAATACACGCAAGCGTAAGCTCAAGCTTAACCTGAAGGCAATCATATTAACTCAGACCAACTTATTTCATGGTTCCGTTTAAAGGCTCGAAAAGTTTTCATATTTTTATTTCAGCTCTTATATAGACTTCAGTTTTGAGTCAATTCAAACACCAATTCTTAATATCGTGTTTAATAAAAAAAATATGTGATTTTATCTTATCTGAACTCAAGTAAATGCAAAATGAGTTTAAAGTATGCTAAGAATACTTCATTCATGAAGTATTTTACGAATTCTAACTATAACTTAAATAAAACTTTGTTGAAAACTAATCGATATTTGATTTAAACTTTTATTCTTAGATAACATTTATAGAACAGAAGTGAACTGAAGTTATAAAGAATATTTGAAGTGGAAAAGGGGTTAAAACAGTGATTATTTTGGAGAAGATTCACAATAAATTGTTATATAATAGTAGTGACGTCTATCGTAACCAATCTCTTAATCGTAATAATGGTTCACAATATGGCTGAATCCAAAGCCTCAGGTTTTTCACGAGTTGTTCAAAAACATTCTTTAAGAGCCAAAGAAAGAGTAAGTTATTATTATAATTATTCTTAATTAATCTCTTATCCCATAAGCTATTTATCAAATTATTTATAATTGACTTTTCAAGACTGATATGAATTATTTTTGACAATAACTGACTCTTTAGTAAAGTGAGTGTTTTTACAGTTATTATGTTTAACATTAGTTTAGGATTTACTCCCACTTAACTATAGCTAATAAATACTTAAATAACTTTTAATACTTCATAAGACCTAATATTCAGTTAGAATTTCATATTATTCACTATTATTTTCATTCAAAATAATAAGATTTTGATTTTAAAATAATTGTCAAACACTATAATAGAGTTAATACTAGTTTAAGAATACATGAAACCTCATTCTGACCTCAATCTAAGTGATGAACGTTTAAAAATAGTATCATTTAATGATTTTAGTGAAGGTGAGGATTGGCTGGCATTTTGCCGATTGTCTGTATTTTAGGAACATTTTCAACTAAAATATATTACACTTTCAGTCAAATGCTTTAATTGTCTAATCAATCGAAACTTTCGTCTCAAATATTATTATAATAAATAAAACTCATTTTATAAGCAATTCAAATATTATTTGAAAGTTTGCAAAAAAGTTTAACTTTTGTTTGATTTCTTTCAAAATAATTATATAAAAAGTTGAGTCAAACAAACCATTAATAATTTGAAACAAAATATATTAAGTTTTAAATTGAATGTTCGCTTAAAATTGGTGTAAAAATAACTTTGAAAACATTGAATTGAGCTTTTATTTAGTTTTGTTGAACACGTTTGACCTCTTCTTACATATTAAGTTACTTTAGTGTTAGGATTAAAATAATTTATAGTTTGAGAAAATAATAAATATAAAAATAGTTATAATGAATGCATTTCAGTTGGAGTTTGAATTACTTTAATTTATTTCTCTGTCTAAAAAATCACGAAATAATTGAGTTAATGATAATTTTGAATATTTGATTTGAATAATAATTGAGTTTATTTATCGTTTTAATCGATTTGAAAGCATTAGTAATGATGAGACGAAAAATGAATAATAAATGTTATCGATTTGATAAACATCAACACTAATAGTAATCCAAAGTCAGTCTACTAAACAGTTAGTATTCAATGTTAATAAGGGTTAAATAATTTGTTTCCTCAAATTTTGTATAGTCTGCAAATATTAAATTTAGTTTAATTTTTTTAGATGTTTATCCATTTTTTTCATTTGCAATAATTTCAGGTCAAAGTTTGAGTTTTCGCGACCATTACTAATGCATTCATTTTTTAAAAGTAATTTGATTTCTATTGTTGTTGAACTTCACTTAATGGGCTCTCAACTACTTCATGCTTACAATTATTATTTTTGGAGTTTGTTTTTTGAAATAGCTTTTGACAATACTTTTGTACTGTTTAGTAAAGTCTTGAAAAGGCTTTGAAGCAAACCATTAAACATTACATTATACTAATAATTGTCAACTGAGCTGAATCATAACTAAATTGTTAACTACTTTTATTTTTACGGATTTACATCAATTCATTGGGCTTTAAAACTTTCTCTTTTGGAAACTTTAGTGTTGTTTTTGATGTGTGGGCGAAACGCATATATACCTTATTTTTTAGTAATATTTATACGTAATTGTACTCATTAAGCAATATTAAATTGCTTCTTATGTTGTTTTAGCAACTTTTCACATTTTTTTACTATTAATACAACAAAAATGATTAATGAAATGTTGATAAGTATTGTTCTGAAGGAATTCTAATTATACTAAAATATTATTCACATATCAAAGTTCATTGTAATCGTATTCCAATATTTATTTAGTAAACAAAACATAAAAAATTTGATTCGTAAATATACTGATAAGTTTTGAAAAAGTTGAGTGTATTGATGAAATAATTTGAAGGTCAAATAATGGTCCCTTATTTAAAGTTAATCTGTAAATGTGGCGCTTCCTTAAGATTTAAGTTACTGATTAGAAGAGGTCGTGTAACTTTGTACAAATTGGTTAAATATGTTGATGGTATGACTGTGTCATACGTTTATGCGTTGCACCGATGAGTAGGAAGTGAAAATAGTTATGTTGATTAAGCTTTTTTAGTATAACTAAACTTTGCCTCTTCTAACCTTGAAGTACTTCTTATTCAAAGCTACCTTCAAAACCCATTCAAAATATTATTTCTAAAAACCAGTTCTCGATATCCCACATATTTATACATCAATAAATTCTATGCATTTAATAGTTATATCAAAGTATTGGTGTTGTCCCACATCCTCATAAACATTCATTTAGACGCCAATATTCTTTATAAGGAATAGAATCCAAGAGCCCTACGGTTTGTGTGGATTTTAAATTACTTTATATTGAAAAATAAATTTATTTTAATTCAAAATAGAAACCCACTTATCACAACTGATTCCCATAACCCCTATTTCTAGACTAAATTAACGCCCATTTCATCCCGAACTTTTCGCATTTTTCATTATTATTTATTATTAAAAAATAATAAAAAAAACTCTTTCATTGGAAAAGACATTTTCAAACTCTTTCATTGAAAAAGACATTTTCCAACTCTTTCATTGAAAAAGACATTTTCCAACTCTTATGTTCTTTGTCACACATTTATAGCTTTTACAAAACTTTGGTAAAGCAGACAAAACTACTGATGAACTCTTTGAAGTCTATCAAAACAATTTTAATAAACAACAAAACTCAGCAAATCGTTTACAAAAAGAGTTGAAGAATTACGCGGCATGTATTCGGGAAATGCAAATCGCATCTAAAGGTCTTATGGAATGTGTCGGTGAAATATATGAACAAGAATGGCCGGGACATGAACTAATACCTGGTAAAGCACAAACACTCGAACTTTTATGGGGAGATTTGTGTCACAAAATCAACGATCAGTGCACTATCCCTTTGAGCACTTATTTAAGTCAATTCTCTGAAATTCGGGTAAGACTTCCTTTCATTCAACTCTAATTTTAACTTCAATTCAATGTTAGTTAACTTTTAAAGAACTAGAATTGCTTACGAACTTAAACTATTCTAATAACTAAACTAATGCACAGTTAGGGTTATCAACAATTTTTTTTCTTAAGAAAAACTAAATAATTCTCTCATAAAACGATTGTCTGATCTTTAAGTAAGAGTTTTGTGAACTTTTAGGACTAAACGAAATTGCTTTTATGATTAGATCCGAACGGCAGGAGTTCTCTTACCGGAAAAATATGCTATTTATGATCGCATAAGTTTTAATAACTAACTAAAATTGAGTTTATTTCCAAATCGTCACAACTAGAATGGATTTATATTTTGAACTCTTATGTTTTGCAATAAAATCAATGAATAAATCTTAATGTGTGTTAATCTTACACTTTATTATTTTAGTCAAAAAATAATCTAAATCTAAATTAAATTTTGTTTCAAAAAACGATTATAAAAACTTGGCATAAAATTAATCTTTTTTTAACATTTGAATCATTAAAACAAAAATTTAAACTTGAATTAAGACTCGTGTTCTCAATAGTCAATACCTGTAAATCCAGATCTTCCCAGAAAATTGTTAGACATTATCATGAAAAATATGTTGAAAATATGAAAATGTTTAATAAATTACTTTTGAGAACACATTGATTTTAATAGAATTTTGAAACTAAATTGTTCTTTAATTTCTTAATAATTTGACTCATGTCTTATGCTATAATTTGTTGAATTGCATTTCATTACATGATAACAATTTTACTGATAACATAAGTTTGCAAAGTATTCAATGCTATGCTTTGTATAATAATATATTTTCTTGTTCTAAGACATACTTTGATTGAAACTAATATGAAATTATGCTTTCATATTAATATTCCTCTATTTTTTGCTTTTGTTGAAATATATGATTCTTTTGTTGTCGGAATGTAATGAACTATTCATGTCAGCAAAAATGAATAAAGTTATGCAATTTATGTTAACCTAATATTTCATAATATAATCAATTTGCATATTTCCAAATTTCAATTCCAGTTATTTAACTATTTCATGTGCTTTTTCTATTTTGAATTTAAACTCAACTTTTTCTAAATTATAAAATAACATGCATTTCAAAGTTTAAATTAATGAGATTTATATCAATATTTTTCAATTTTAATGATTAGTTTTGGTTCAATTATTTTAGAAATGCTTGAATATGTTTTTTTATCTTTGAAAATATTCAAATCTATTCTCTTTTATTTGCTGATAATCAGAATGATTGTATTTCATGCCATACTATTTATAAACATTTACTGTACTCTACAATAAATACTAGTATTAGTGAAGTTTTGAAAAAAGAAAATGTATTTAAAACAAGGGTTCAACACATTCTCAAAATAGATAGTCTCAGAGATATGTTTTATTTAGAATATATCACAAAACAACTAACTTTTAGAATTCCGTATTAATTATTATTCATCGCAAAGTTTTAGAAAGAATTATCTTTTCTATAATAGGTTCAAAACGTGAATATATCTTAACGTGAGAGTAAATGAATATTTTATTATTCATAAGTTTATTTCCTGAAATTTCAATCGGTTTAAACTTTATAAAGAGAGATTTGAAATTTTGACTATTGTTTTGCAAAACATCGATCTTTTCTAAACAAATTTAAGTTGACTGAAGTCTTTGTTTTGATCCATTGCTATAGAAGGGGTCAGATCTCAGTCAATTTAAATGTCAATTTTTTAGACTTAAGGAACTTGATTTTTGAAAAATTTTCAAACGGTTTTTGGCCAAATTTCCTGAAAATTCCATAAATTGACTTAAAATAGCCGAAAATGTAGAGAAAATAGCGAAATTTGGACTTTCGGAAACACAAATTTGTAATATTTGATTGAATACAAGCACTGAATTTGAGATTTGCCACAATTCCTGATAAATTGAACCCTCGGTTGACCCCACAGTTGATTCCCTTCTGGCAAAGAATACGTTTGACTGGAAATGATTGAATGAAATAATTGGCACAAAATTAATTGTTTGAGGGCTAACATGATATGCATAAATCTATAACTTTTGATTAATTATATAAAAATTAAATTGATAATCAGCTAATTGAATGCTATGAAGTGTTTATATTTGATATTAGAATAAAATCGCTAAAAGAGGACGAAAACTTGTAGACTATGACGGATGTCGTCATGGCGTAGAAGCAGTTCAATCGACTTCAAAAAAACGGGATGACATAAAATTAGCGAAAGCTCGAGAACAGATGGAAGAGGCTCGAAGACTATATGAAGTGTTAAATAAAGAATTACACGAAGAATTGCCAGCACTTTATGACAGTAGAATACCATTTCTGGTTTCTTGTCTTCAGACTTTGTTTTCAGCTGAAACGATATTTCATAGTGAATATTCCAAAGTTAACGCTCAATTCAGCGATCTTATTGACATGTTAGCAGCTGAGGCCGCAAAGGGTTCCTATCATTGCAATACACGTCATATTACATCTTCACCCGATTCAACGCTCAAAATCGATTCAACACCTGTTAAGCCTTATGAAGAAATTGACTTCAAGCAGACAAACAATTTAGACTTAAAATCAAATCCTGATTTACAGAGGATTTCGGTTTCACCTCAAGCTAATGGAGGACCCAATGCTCACAACAGTGGCGGGGAAACAACAGGTATTTCAATTTATTTAACTCTCAATTCAAATAAATTACAGCCAATTAGTATTCATCTTAAATCTTTTTCTTTTAAAGTTCGTACCGATCACACGTCTAATGACATTCACGAACCTTTGAACAAATTTGAAAGTAATTCTGTAAGTGATCTGTTTTTATAATTAGATTTAGAAATTATTGTCATTTAAGCTCTAAAACATTCCTTTCATTTTACGTTCGCTTTCAATGTAATTAAATTTTAGGGAGTATTGAATACTCATAATGAGAGCTAAACTTTGAAAATTGTGTCACAAATTATAATTTGATAACTTATAAATAGGTTATGAAAGTATTTGATGTCAAAGACATGGATCTTTACAGTAGTGGGAAGTAAACCATTAGATTGAAAGAGTTTTATTAAGAATATAAAAGATTCGGTACGACTCAAAAGTCGGTTTCTTCAAAGTTGTGTGACATCTATCATGTTTTCAATAGGCGTTTAGACAACAAAATTCAATAGAGAATTAGCTCATGTGATAACAACATTGTTAATAAATGACACTCACGTTTGAAATGTAGGGGTGCGGTAGCATTGGTTGTACACATACTCAGCCTTAATAAGACATATTTACTTGTAATGCATGTAAATGTGATCATATTTGAAACAATAGAATAATCAAATCTAAACAATTCTCATTTGAGTTTATGTTCGTTTTATAGCATTCCTCCGTTAAATAGTTTTATTTTTTAAGTTTTAATACTTAACAAACTTGAATTTTTAGTACAAATAAATTACGCCTAAAAGCGTTTCGATGTTAAACAAACCTTGAAATGAACTCTAGAAAATTTAATCCAAATGAATCTTCAATTATTCTTTTGAATTTTGAAATACCTTTTTCTTTGACATAACGGTCTTCTATCTGATAAATATATTAACTTTTCTATAAATAAATTCAATTGTTTTTAGGTATCAGTTGAATCAACTCATATTGGTTTAGATTCACATATTCCGGAAATAGCGTGCAATGAAAAGACAAAAGTAGAAGAACTTTATGATATTCCTGTTGGCGCGACAACAACTGATTTGCCTCCTGGAGTATTATATAAGGTATAAATAAATACTTAAATCATAAAAATATTGTGCAATACATTTCAAACCCGAAGTATTATTGAGTTAAGTGACTTACTGTATGCAAACGTATTGCATGACTCAATCATTTATTTTCTTTTTTGTATCGCTTATCGCTTCAATATTTTGATCACATCAGAAGTCATTTGAAACGAA
>JAQFXV010000935.1:0-16632 GCA_034694065.1 Camisia spinifer
GTTGATCACAGTTATCATGTTTTATATTTTCTTTAAACTTCAATTACTTGGTTTTGATAAATAAAAATCTCAATAGTGTTAAATACAGAATTTAGAGTTTACTTTTTAAAAACTCACTCTGTACGGGCAATAATAGATTAAAAATAATCGCTGTTTTGCGAATGACTGGTCAGGTTTTGGTCGAAGTTAAGTTATGTTAATGTGATAAAATTACGGTCTGATCGTTTTCAATTATTAATAGAATGAGATTTAACCATCTTTAGATTTTTGGAATTTTAGATAATGATCATTTTGATGATTACTATTTAACTGAGTATGAAGCTAATTGGCGTAGAAAAGAGAATTAATTTAGATGAGTTGACTTGAATATATTTCGAATTTAAATGAATGAGAAGACGTGTTGCATGCAAAGAATATTCTAAATTTAAATTCTTAGAAGAAATGATGGCACAAATAAATTAATAGTAATGAGACCTTTAAAACTAAAAAGATCTGATCACTTGAATTCAATATTTTATGTAAATGAGAAAAGGATTTGAGTGAAATCACGTTAAATTTCGTGGAAGAAAGAATAAAACCTTGACTAGCAATAATTGAATTGCAAGGAAAAGAAATACTTGATTAGATGAATTGCTCTGATTTGTGTACTCCGTAATTGATAATTATTCGAAATAAAGATTCCCAATTTGAAATTTTATATCCTATAAGTTCTTACAAGTTAGAAAAAAACTTAAAATTTTTTAGGCAAGCAAAATACTCAAATAATTTCCCATATGGTTAATGTAACTTAATTTGAGTTGACATTTTTATACCGGTTTGGTATCATTTATTACGAAATTTTTTATCATGTATTTTTGGAAAAATTCTGAATAGAATATTTAAGTCTTATTGTTTTATTTTTAGATATTTTGAAAATTGCATTATTGAAATTCAATGTCATGAGTCATGAAGATTTTTGAATAGCTCGCATAGTTGAGAAATCGCTAAAAGATAACATAAAAATCATAAAAAAAAGCTTATAAAATGTAAATTTGAAAAATTTATGAAGAAATAAAACATGTGTCTAGAATTTTTCAAAGTCACTCTCATACAAATTTATTTATAGAAATAGAGTGGATTCTTTATAGTTGTTATCGATTCCTTTAGAAATAATTCATAACTCATGAAAAACTTCTATATAAGAGCCATTGCAAAATCTAATGGATTAAAATGATGTATAAAATTGAAAAAATTTCTGGCTATTAGTTTAATCTTGTGGTAATACTCGTGAAACTATTTTAATTGATAAAAGAAATTTCTGGTTATGAATATTATAATTGCATTAAAGGAAAGTATGTAAAGTTAAACATGATTATTAGAAAAATATACCGATAGAAATTTCCATTACATGTTTATGAATTATAGCGAAATCAATACTCAGTGAACTTTGTAATAAATAGGGAAAGCGATCTGAAAGAAAAAATAAAAAAATATTTAGCTATTCATAGAGAAAGTCACAAATCAAAGAATGCGAATTTAAAAAAAGTTTGGGAAGGGATAATAGCTAAGTTCTAAGTGAAAATTTTATCAGCTGAAAATATAAAAAGTTATTTTAATTCTCAATATTTATAAACAATTACATAACAAATTATAGCTTAATACAATCTGAGGCTACTGAGACATAAGGAACAGTTAAAATATCGAGTAGCAAACACAAGATTTTATTTCTAATTGGTTTCTATTCTAAGTGAAATTTGTAAAATTCACATCAGTGTTTGACGTCCGCAACCTACACATAATCTTATGAATTATATCATATTCTTCTACAACAAATTTTCAATGCAATCAATTCCACAGACATTACAAAAGATATACAAAAATTATTTTTCCACATCTACGCAAAGATTTTTCTTTTTAAACCTGAATATTTTGTTCATTAATTTAAAAATAATTAATTAGATTATTCATCAGAAAAAATAGCCAAAAGTCAAATAATTGAATTTCATGATAACTCTTAATTAATAAGTGGAACCAGAGTTCACATTTTTCTGTATTGTGATAATTAATTAATTCATTGAAATTCATAGCTCTATCATAACTGTTTTTGTTATCTTAATTATACTTGTTCAGTAAAAATAGCCTTAAGTGAAAAAATATTATGCAATATATAATTTAATTATTTACTGATAATTGCTGAATTTTTTTCCAGATTTTTCATACATGTGTTGTGGCCGGGGGTTCATTCTATGTGCACGATTCATTGTCAGTAGGTATATATATATTCATATAAGAATTATTATAGCATTATAAATGTTTTACAACCTATATTAAACGGAATTTAATATCGTGAAAATGTGAATTCCATTTTCTTTTAGATTTTTGGATTTAGAAAATAAAATACTTTATTTGTTTTTCAATAGAATTATTAATTTCTTTTTTAATATTTACATTGTTTAATACATTGTTGCAGTTCAATTGATTTTATTCATATTATGCAACTCAAAGAGATATAATTGATTTAAACTTACGCTTAACGCCTATTGTATTCAACAATAATACTAAGTCTTAAAGTCTTCCTTTGATAGAGTTCAATAATGCTTTCCTACATTTCAGTGCTTGCACTGATATTATAAATGTGTGAAAAAATCAAAAATTTCAATTTCTGGCTCTTCCAGACCCGATGTATCAGAAATCAAATCTTTAAAATATCTATTCTGGAAGATGTTTAAAATGAAATCAAGTTTATTTACTTATTCAACAGTGAAAATGTAAAAACCCGTGTTCAAAGATTACATTTCCCTCATAGAGCCCTTTATGGAAAAAATTTCAAAAATAAAGTTTACCACTTTCTCGATGAGAAAAAGAAGCAAATCTCTAGTAAATGATGAGGTCTTGGGTGGTCTTTCACATGGACCACTTTACGACAGTCGATTTTCGATATTTTCACGTTATGACCCTTTACAATCTCAGAATTATTTTCCCATTTTATTTTGAAATTATTGTACAGAGGCTAAAATATTAGAACAGAATACATAGTCTCATTTTATAAAACTTATAGTTCTCAATTGGTCATTTTAATGTTATTGATGGAATCATTTATTTCGCTGTCAAAAACATAATTTTATTTATTCATTAAGTCAATAAAATTTAATCATTTTTGAAGCATTGAATTCCTAGTCAATAATTCACTTAATCATGTGCTTGAGATAAATTCTTGTAAATAAATTTATTAACTCAACTGATTTAATAAAAAATAGCAATAGGGTTTTGATAGAAAAACAAAAGATTCCATCAATAACATTAGAAATACTTATTTATGAACAATATATATAATAAAGATACCTTTCCCAAAAATAAGTCTTATCAGTTTTAAAATTCAGTTCAATTGCATGGTTATATGTTATCCTCTGTACTATATTTTCAATCTTTTGTAAGAATTATTAAATGGTTTGTAAGATTGATCACTCTTTACAGGTTCAGGTTTTTAATAAATTTCAATAAATCAGATGCATATGAAAGGGATAAGGCATTAGTCGACTTTTACACAATTTATTTATCCTTTATTTGTGACTATTAATTAAAACAGAATAAATATATACCAGTATTTCAAATGTCTTCATGCGTCTGTTCTATTATTTTGAAATCATGATAATTACAGAATTTATTTCCAAATTCTAACTTATTAATTATTTTAATGAAGAGTTCTTGGGATTATGCAGAAAAGTTGAGTTAATTAATTAAATTTTCAAAAGGATTGAATGAAATTTCAATTAGTTTTGAAATATTTGTGATTTTATAGTTTAGCTTAATTTTAATTCAACAGATTAAAGCATTGCTCAATGTTTAAATTCCTTTCAAATGTGAAAATAACAGTTTAATGACTAAAATCTCACTACTTGAATAGATAAGTTGATCATAATTGCATTTAATGAGAATTTAGATATAGCTAAAAGTTCTTTCATGATGATAAAATGACATTTATGTTCAATTCAGTATTAGATATGTGTATTTCAGACAATAACATGTTATACAGATTTGTTTGCTCTTGAGCTTTACTGATTTGTTTTCCTTAACTATTTGGTTCGGAAATGAAGATAAATTGTAGGAAAACAGTAGTAAAACTGAAATTATCTGGAACTAAGTTCAAAATGATGTCAAATAATTTACAAAATATCTTATACAGTATACATCATTTGATGTTCAATGATTCCAATATATAGAAAACGCTAATCACTTTCCAAGAACTAAATTTAAATATTTATTTTATTGGAAGAATGCATGAAATTGAAAATAAACACAAAATACATAAAGAGTTAAATTGTTTAGAAACGAAATTATTTGAAAACGAATTCCATGGAATAAATATAATGTTTTTGAAATAGCATGAAAGTATAAATATAGGAATGCAATAAACAATAGGATTTAAGCTGAATTCTACCAAAAATTAGTCAGAACTCGGTTTAGTATTTATATAAGAAAAAGCAAACTGAAAAAGTTAATTATTTTTATGCAACTCTTCATTCCATCGGGAACTAAATTAAGATAAAACGCACTGTTTATGATATAAAATTAAACAAAGTTAGGCATATGTTGTGCATTATTTAGACTCAAAGCTTATTTGATGTAAGGCTGGGACTCATCTTTGAGCCTAAAACTGCCACTTTAGTGTGCAGGTTATTAAAACCGTCAGCTTTTAATCCAACATTGTGTTTGCTTTGAATTCAAAACAGAATTTTATTTATTCTTAAAGATGATAATTATTCAATTTGTTGGTAAAAATGATTGCATCGCTAAATTTGCATAAATGCAAAATATTATATAATTTGATGGCTTTATTTCAGAATTGTAGTCCATACACACGTGAGTCAAGGTCTCCGTATCCTGAATAATTCAGTCAGAAAGATTATTTAGAAGTTCTTATAATCAGCTTAGACTTTTACATTATAATCTCATTATTTGCTTAAGGGATGTTCGCCGATGTTACTTATCTTGGCTGAACTTGAAAATAGGGCTTATATTAAGTAGATTTTCTGCCTGCAAGTAAATATCTAAAGTGAATTTATATGAGAAATGTTGTAGCAATGAAGTCAATTTAGAATTTTTTTAACACGACAAATAATTACTTTACAAATAGTTGTATAACTTCAAAATTAAAGTCACAAATTCTTAATACTGTACTTCTTTAATACACATGAGTCTCAAATCAGTATCAACACCAATTTTTGAGCTTGAATCCAGTTTGTTGACTAATTTTTTAGTCTCTTGACTTGTAAAAAGTCAATTAAGTAGCCTCGGCGAACATCCTTATAGTTTAGATAAATTCGTAATATTATTATTAACCACTTGTATAGAAATGCAAATCACAAAACTCCACTTCAAAAGTAATTTTAGAATACATTTTCATAACTCATTTGACAAAGAATTTCACTTGAAAATTGTTTCCTGACATTTATGGTTATTCGTAATTAATGATCAAAAGAACAAAAAAAAAATTGTCAGAATAATCTATTAAATGCATAAAAATATATTTAATTTAATTTATGAATAATAAGTTGAAATTCAAGCTAAAAAGCTTCTGAAATAGAATGAAATGCCATAGTGAGGAAATGCAAAAATAAACATTTCTGTTGCTTTCAAAATAACTTCAATCCCTCATAATTTTTCCGAATTCTGAATCTATTTTTCTCAAAACAATAACTCAGAATTTGTTTTCAGTCAACTCAAACTTTAAGTATTGTTTTCAATTGAATCTTTATTAAATAAGTTAAACATAAAAAGAGTACAGACTCTGAACCAATTATTAAAAAACTATTTCAATGATAAAAAGTTATAGTAATTGCAATAAAAATGACTATGTTTTCATTTTTTCCAATTATTTAGTTTTAGGTTTCTAATTAATCTCTTTTGTATTGAAATAAGCATTTTGTAGTCTATAAAAAGGCTTCTGTTTTCATTCCCACATTGAATAGATTCTGCCATTTTTCTGTTATTGAAAACATCATGTTTGATTAATTTGTGCCGAAGAAAATATGCTGAGAGCTACAGAAACACTGTCAACAAAAATACAAATTATAGCCATTCTAATGTTTTGCAAACGAAAATTTGAGTAACAATTAATATTCAATTGTTAATGTATTAAGTGTAATTATTGTAGAAATTATTGAACTTGTCTGCATTGCATGTTAGCTATAAAACACATAATCGAGCGCAGGATACAAATTGACTTCTATTTCATATCATAAAGTAGATGTTGATATAGAGTTAGTTATGCAATAAAATAAACCTTAATGAGTGCTAAATGTAATCATAAATGGAGAAACATATGTAAGATTAGACTTAGAGATGCATTTACATCACTTCGTTAGTCAGTTTCTCACAAAATTCTGCAAATAGGTATACAATCTTAGGATAGATTCAGACAACATCTAATTTACTGAGAATTATGATTCAATTTATGGCATTATTGCCATCTCTCTATAGTTCAATGAAACCAATCAAGTTTTATTGTTCAGCATTCCTGTTAGGAACCAATAAATCGATAGAAAATTTTTTCTTTGGTGCAAATCATAAAAATAATAAAGGACTGAGAATTGAATATTTGATCAAAAATTTTTGCACTCATTATAGTTATTCCTCTTGTTATTTATGATTATCGAGAGAAACAGATTGATAAGAATTTTTTCTAGCAATGTGAAACAGAAACACAATCGCGACGTAACATTCAGTAGACTAGTAATATGACCTTCGAGAAAATAACTCATAATTTACTTCTTGTTTTGCTTTTAGTGATAACAATTCTATATTTCAGCCCAAATAACTTTCTAGAAAAAACGATAGAATAGCGAACTTTCAACCAATACAATGAAAATTGATGCAAATTATATTATTTCGAAAATTGATTCTACCTTTACTTTTATCCATTTATAACATTACTTACCTTGTATTTTCTTCTATTAAGAATAATGTGCATCAGAGTTAGCTTTTTCAGACCAATAGAGTGTATAGACACACATGTTCTCATCTGAAATTTGTTTGCATTTACTTTTAAGAGAACGGAAATTCAAGTGAAACTGAATGAAGACAAACATTCTGTATATTAAAGCAAATGCAAATTCATGTAAAAAACTTGACACTTGTTGTTATATCTTATTTGTTATCTCAAGTAAATAATATTTGAATAAGAGAAGTGAATATACCTTTTTATGCATGAATACAACATCAAAACTTTGTAAATTAAATTTCCGTTTCGGCGGCTCTTCACGAAAGTCTATAATTAGTTTGATATTTTTTCACTCTTTCGGCGCAAAAATTTTTCAAATTTTAAATGAAACATTTTTATCTTTTGTAAATTTTCAGTGAAAGCAGACTATTTGCATGAAGAGGTGTTAAAGAAATTCTAGAATAAGAAGACCTGAGTTCTTACGTCTTTTGAATCTCATTGAGTGCGAAAAAAATAACAAAATGAGATGTAAATGTTTCAAACTTTATGCTATGCAAATTTCTATACAAACTAAAGCTCTAGAAAC
The DNA here is from genome assembly GCA_034694065.1 of Camisia spinifer. NCBI lineage: Eukaryota > Metazoa > Arthropoda > Arachnida > Sarcoptiformes > Camisiidae > Camisia > Camisia spinifer. The sequence continues at coordinate 7,506 of JAQFXV010000935.1, forward strand.
TAGCTTAGGTGATAGATAACTTTACTGAAAACGCCTGTGTATTTATTGTTTCGATACAGAGTAATCCAATTTTTGAATAGATAATAAACAGATGTTTGCTTAAGATTTAGTAAAGATGCAAAAAATGCAAGCTCTCTACAGATTTCAATCTGTTTTGTGAATAAGATACTAAATTTAAAATAAAAAGATAATTCAAAAGTTATGAAGAAGAAAATTTAAATATTGAAAATGGATCAAATTTTCGAATCCGATTGAATGTCAAGCGATTTTCGCTTAAAGAAGAAGAAAATCAATAAAGGCTTTTGGAATTGCAAAAAAATAATTTATGTATAAAATTCTAAAACTTATTTTTTTTATTTCAGTACTTCTGGTATTATCTTCAATAATGATGATATTTTCAATATTTTGTGTGATCGCATCAGTTTTCTTAATAGTTGGCTTATGTGTGGTAAGTATAAAATGCCATAAAATAAAAATGCAGTTGATATCATAGCTCTATTTGAGCATCAGATATAAATCTCAATAATAAGTCTTTAACTTAATATAAATAGTTAGATAAGTTTTGCAAATGGTTGATAATTCTCACTTTACTCGATTTTGATCAAGACTTATAACAAAATATTCAAAATCTACAGCTGATGTTCAAAGCTATTATATTAACTGTACGAATACTTCGCAAATTCTATGCTCTCAAACTTAAAAGTAATTTTGATATGGCTTTCAATTTTTTATATGCTTTTTAAAAATGAATTGAATAAAAACTCTTCATTAATCGGGAAAAATTCATGAAAAACAGCATTATTTGTGGTGTTTGGGGTTTGAAAGCATGCCTTCAACAATTCATTACACGTTATAATAATTTTTGTATCCTTAATGAATTGCAAATACTGTAAACTCATTTAACTAAAAACATAGTAAAAGACTATTAAGTTAATAATTTGAGCATTTTATAGGAATATTGAAGATATGCCTTCATGAGAGAAATACTACAAAAACGAATATTGTTTCATAGACTTGCTGTTAATTAATTGACTTTTTTTTAATAAATGATAAGTTTTTATTCAATTCATTTTGATAAAGACTTAAATACAAAAATAATAAGTCTTATCAAAAGGATTGTAAGGTTAGAAAGAATACCATTTTCAGAGTAATGTATATCTGATCTAAATTTCATTCAAAAAACTCTTATATATTCAATTAGGAGAGCAGAAAATTGTTGATCCCATGGATAGGAATCCTTTCAATGACTACTTGTATGGACTTAATCTTCGCGAACGTTGTCTTCTTTTTCAAGGTATGTCTATATTGACAAATGTATGAACTTATAGATGAAAGTTTTCTGAGGACTCTGTTATCATTTGATTGTCATTATAATAGTTTATTGTATCTGAAATCTCATCCAAAATCCAGATAAATATGTCTTAAGAATAGCTTTCTTTGATATAAATTTTACTTTTCTCGATAGCAGAGATGGCTTTATAAACTCTTTCGTATTTTTCTCAATCGAAACCAATTAATTGATTGCATTTTTATTCTAATTTCATTTGTTAAGTCTTTTTGACCTAATTTTTTGAGAAATGTTTAAGTTTTTTGCACAATTGAACACATTTATTACGCATTCAGTTTAAATAAATGATAGTTTGCATAATAAATTCACTTGAATTTTGTAATTAATTGTTTTTTTCAACTGAATGTAAGCTTAAATGTATTTTCTTTAAAGCTGAATGAGTTTAAGATATAATAAATGCTTCAAAAAAGTTGTAAATGTAAAAACTCTAGAATAAGTCTTAAGAAACTTTTCAAAGAATAAAAACCTTCTCAAAAAAAATATTTTCTTTTGGATAACTAGTTGCAAAAGAGAAATAATTTTCTGATATAATGTTCTGAAAATTGAATCATTATCTTTTGGATCAAAATTCTTCATAAATGTGAATGAACTGAATTTTTTCTTTATTTATCATTAAGAAAGACCTCAGTCCTGAAGATGAAGCAGACGAAGAAACGCCAACTCTATATACGATCGATATATTAGTTGTATTATTCAATGTAAGACTGCATTCATGTTTCATAAATATATCAATTGTTCACAAATATGAATAGAAACTTTTCTCTCTTCATGACAGATATACTCAATTATATGCGTTTCTTCTCAATATCGAGACTATTGTGAAGGTCGAGGAACTGCTGAATATGAATTTAAGAATCCGAGAAGAAGTAAACTGAAAGTAAGTATATTTTTTTAATAGTATATTAAGTAATGGGATTAAAATCTTATTTGAGTTCATTTCTCTTTATCGAAATTTAATTTAATCTTATCTTAAAGTTCAAAATAAAACATATGAACATTGTTTGTTAAGAGCTTTATTAAAAACCTTTTACATTAATGGATTTTGAAATATTGAATATAGAGGTAGCAGAAAATGATCAGAACTGTCAAAAACTAAAATAATTTTTGCCTCAAAGTTTAACGCATTCAAGTTTTCAAATTAGAAATACATTAATTCAATCAATTACTAAGTATTTCATTCAAGTGTACAAACATAGTGGAAAGTCAAGTTTCGAGCTTAAAGTTTTAGGTAATTTTTTAAAATTTTCAGCGCTTTGTGACTCAGCTTAAATAAATTATAGTTTGCACAAAAATTCACTAAAATCTTGTAATTAATTGTTTTTTCAACTGAATAGACGCTTAGCTTAAATGTAATTTCTTCAAAGCTGAATGAGTTTGAGATGTAATAAATGCTCCAAAAAAGAAAATTTAAATGTGAAAATTCCAGAATAAGTTTTTAAGAAATACAAAGAAAAGCTCAAAATAATAACATTCTCAAAAAATTATTTTCATTTCAATGACCAGTTCTAAAAAAGAAAAAAATTTTATTATATAATTTTAATATAACTTAAGCCAGTGATCGGCAAATCATTTTAACTAAAAGGTCAGAAAACTCTAATCACTTCAAACTATGGTCCACATTAGGGGATATATGATTGAAATAAATTTTTAAAACAAGATTCTGGGAAAATTGAGCTACCATTTCATGAATTATCATAGAAAAATTAGAATAATCTTTAGCTCTCAATGTTGAGAAGCACCATAAAAATTACTGAATGGGTCGCCACTTACCGATCACTAACTTAAGCCATATTATTGGAAAAAGATTTTACTAAGGCTTTTGCTAACAAACAATGTTGACATGTATTTTTCACAGAAATTGTTATGTCATTCCGATTGGTGTATAGTATTATTTCCATTTTGCACCCCATCATCATCTTTGAACACATTCAATACACAACAGGTCACCTTTTCATCTCAGATCAAATTAGACCAAAGAAGTAATTGGAGGAAAATTGAGAGCTCAGAATCAAAAAGTCATTTAATGATTCCCAGACATAGTATTAATACTGAAATGTCGAGCATTACCAGTTTAGGTCAATAAGTATTCATTTAATTATTATTATTTATTCGAAATAAATTCAATAAATAATTTAAAATTCAAGTTATTCTTCAAAATTTTTAACTTTTTTTAATTCTTATTATAGAATATGAAAGTAATAACAGCCCGAGATCTTCGGTCACGAATAATATTGAATATTATAATACTATCAAAGATCGTAATTCTGTTGATAAAGAATCGATTAATGATGACAAAAAATGTGATCAAATTGTTGTTCAACTCGAGCCAAACATAAATACAGATATGAATAATGTCGAGAGAAATGCAATCGTTGATCAAACTTTTGCTTATAATTGCAGTCAATTAATAACTGATCTGTGAAAATGTCGTCAACTTTCAGAAGTCTTCTATTTTTGAAAGTATATGATCTATAACACTAAAAATATGCGTTTTTGAAGGCTATAAATAACAGAATGTCTTTTCATTCAAAGCTGAACTCACATTATTCAACAAAATAAAGTATTTTTTAAAATATACGGATAGGAGAAAAGGATGCGAATATTGAACAACATCTATATACTAATATTCAAAATTTGTCTGTCTGTCTGTTTGTTTGTCCGGCTATAGACTCGGCTCCTGGACAAGATACAGACATGAGACCGGTATCATTAGAGCCAGTATGAACTGGAGGGTGACCACTGCTGAATCATTTTCTTGAAAAGTGACCAGTGGCCAAGTTACCGAACTTTCTTTTACCGCAACAATGCTTTTTCTATGGGAGAAATTTTTCATGTGAAATACTAAGAAAAATGAACACTAAAATTTTGTCGAACCTGAGCCATAAGCTCGAGCTCTGAGTCCGAGCATTGAGCTCGAGCATAGAGCGCGAGCGTTGAGTCAAGCACTGAGCGCGAGCATTTAGTCGAGGACTGAGCTTATAATACGAGCGCGAGCACGTTTATCATCAATGAATGGTAAAACTCTAACGCAAATCCATTATTTTTCCGAAAATATTTTGCCCGTTCTATTGAACGGGCTTTGAGGCTAGTTATTATTAAATGATTAGTATTTTTTGTAATTTTGTTTTAAGGACAGTTGAAAAGAAAAAGAGTTTAAGACAAAATTTTAGGATTTCTATCTGCAGGTATTTTAAACAAATTTATATTTAATGAGTTATGTAAGTTATTCTTAACTTTTTCGTAAAGCTTGAAATGTGAAGCTTCAAAAGTGCATAAAGTATGCATAAAATAGATTTCATAAGAGATTCGAAGCTTTTCAGCAATTTCAATCATTGTCTTTTCATAAATCGTATGTTCGTTTAAGAATGATATTTAACAACTTATGATTTAAATTATCTCAATCTCATTTCAAATTCAGTCCAAATATTAAGGACTTTAAGCACTCAATTGAGTGATTTGTGTGCCTTTAAATCATTTTTTATTATTCTTGTTTTCGATTTATTAAGAATCATAAATTATAATTGTTAAAAATTTCAATTTGCTCTATATTCTAAAAAATTAAGAATAATTACATAAGAGCTGATTAAATGAATAAATCCTAATCAAAATTTATCAAATCATTTAAATATAAATTATTATAACATCAGTTCATTTATGAATAATTTGTTATTAATAATTCAATTTTTATTCCCTTATTTCATTCTTTTCAGAATTTTCTGCTCTAACTATAAATTGAAAAACTTTGTTATTTAAATATTATGAATGAGAACTTTTTGGATAAACTATTGATAGAGAGGTTTTAGTTATGGTATAGACCAGCGGTTCCCAAACTGTGGGGCGAGGCCCCTTTTTGGGTCGCCAAGAAATTTTTGGGGGTCACAAAGATATAAAATTTTTATATAAATTTTTGTTTTATGCTGTTATATCGTAAAATACAAGTATAAATACAAGTTAATTGTCATGACAGTGAAATTAACTTTAATAGTGAAGTTTATGCTTTGTATAACATCTCATACGTAAATTGGCATTGAGTTGTACATTAAGTTGGGTCTTTTTTAGTCTATAAACTTCAATATGAATGTTTTGCCTCAAAAATATAGTTAATCAAACAGCCTCAATTGAAAAAGTATTTTCTTAAGCAAGAGAAGACTCCGCCCACAAATTTTATTTTAACGTAAAAAAAATTCGAGGTGTCTTGAAATGGGGGTCGCGAAAACTATCAAATTTAAAAAGGGGTCACCTTAACAAAAAGTTTGAGAACCACTGGTATAGACTATGCCGCATAGCATTGATAATGAACATGATTAAAAATAAGTTTTACACACTTTTCAACTTAAATTCTTGAAGTTCAAACTGAGAAAAAATCTGAATTTTCTCTTAATACTATCACTAATAATTGTTTTGAATTTATTAAATATTGTTATTTTTTCTTAATAATTATATATTGTTGTAAAATAATAAATATTAATAATATTCAATCATAATAACAACCATTATTTCAATTATCAATTAATTAAAAGTTCATCTATTTGTAAATAATTTGAATTTCATATTAATTGAACACCAATTAACAGAGTCTCTGAAATGATGTCATAAAAAATTCCACTGAATGTGATAATTATTGTGATGAGAAATATTGTAAATTCAAAGTAAATCTGTGAGAAATAACAAAAATATGTTTGGAAATGAAAGAATTTTAAATAAAAATGTTCAAAAATCAGAAATGCGGTGAAACTTTCATTTGACAATAAAATTAAATAGGTTTAAATCATGCGATACCCGAACTCAAACTCAATCGCAAACCGAAAACTTGTTTAAACATGAACTTGAATTTGTTTTATTATATTCGGCTATTTATTTGATAGAATAAATTTGGAAAAATCCAGAGCAAAAAACAGACTTCGTTCAGTTCGAGTGACACAAACATTATTGGGATAAACGATACAAAACCCAAATGAAAGTGATTCTAAGCATTTCTTAAGTTTTTTTTCTGGTGATCTTTTTGACCTTATTTCAGAGACTCTCTCATTTATAAACATATTTATATTGAGTTTGAACTTAAATATTTGATTTTCCCAAACTTGTATTTTTCAAACTATTTGAATAAAATTTGTTAAAGATTTTGAACTATATGTTTCAACAATTATTTGATAAGTTTAAGCATCTGTTAGACTTGTCTTTGGAGTTTTTGTATTTTATAACAAATAAATTCATTTATGAATTGCTTTTAAGTAATAATGTGAATGCTCGAGAATATTGTAGCAAGGTGGTTCATTAGAGCTAAATTTTAGTCTTGATAAAGTCATGATTAACTCATTGACTCATTGATTAACTGTTTAAGAACTCATAGCAATAAAATGAAACAGTTATTGAACTATAAAAACATATCGATGAATAAGTATTAAGAGTGAAATGTTTAAAAAACCAAAAGTTCTAACTCTTATTTCATAGCGATAATAGTTAGTTCGCAAAATACCTTCCTTCAGGATTAGGAGCATTAAAGGACCTTTACGAACAGAGAAGGAGTCCTTAAGGACTCCTTCACTTGAAGGAAAAAGTTTTTTCTCCTTCAGATGAGGAAGGAGAAGGTGAGGAATTTTTCGAACGGCCTTTCCTTAACCCCAGCACTATTTCGATGTAATCCAGATTCGGTTTGAAATGAAATTATGAGAGACATCTATATCACAAAACAATTAAACTTACAAATAATGAGATTTGATTGAAAGTATTCCGAACCACCTTAAGGATTAAATCGGAGGAGTTTATAAAGAGAGGATGAAGGAGAAGGTATTTTGCGAACTAAGTATAAGGCTTCAATTCTCTTATTTTTGTTTATATTAAAAGATTGATAGTCTTATTTTCACAAAATTTCCCAAATATTAAGAATTCCCTCTCAGCTAAAAAAATATTTTTAGTTTAAATTGAGGGTCTATTGAACCCAACTTTCTTTCTAACATTTTATAATAAGTCACAACTATTAATAGAAAACAATACCATTTATTATAAAGTTTGTATTGAGTTAAATAAATTATTTAACGTTATAACGAAAAAAACTTACATTTAAAATGCATTTATATTAAGATTATGTGATTTCTTATAAACATTGATCTCATACAGAAATTAATTATTGGCAAAACTTATAACAAATATTTAAACGCATAAATTCTTATAATTATTGATCCATTTAATTGTTTATTAAAATAATAATTGTTATGATTAAAAAATTGAACAATAATAGGATTAATACAGAGTTTAATTAAATTTAATAAATTTTCTTTCTGAAAATCAAATAAAAAGTCACTTCTTTTGATTCAAAACGAGCTCTGATTCAAACCTATCTATAATTATAATTATTTATTCATTTAATTGATAAACAAAACAATAATTATTACAAATAATTCAAAAGATTAAACGAAACACAGATTAAAACAAAGTTTGAAATATTTATGATTAAAAATATTAATTAATTAAAGTTAGTTTAAGGTAATTAAAAGTGTTGAATAGCTTCGCGTGTCAGGAATAGGGCCAAATTGTGAACTAAACGCCTAAATGGTTTACTTTCATTTGTTCGGTTTGAATAACTTCTATTATCACTCATTGTTTCCACAACTGATTCATGTCTTGTATTCATACCATTCAAAGACAGTTCTTCCATAACTCTCTCATTCATATTAACAGTTATTTCACTCAGAATTCTCTCCAATTGTTCGTTATTTTCATTATTGTTTGCATCGATTTTCGATATATCACTCAATACTAAATCAATTCTTCTATTTATGCCTAACATTGTGTTCCATAACTGTTCTCATAATGCATTTTTTCGTATCAATAAATCTTTTCGAACATTTGTTTCTACATTTTCGATAACATACAAATCGAAACCTTTTTCATCAGGAAAGCCATGAATTAATATTAATGCTTGAAATACTTGTCGACAATTTTGACAATAATTATGATGTTTTGACCACTGAAGCAAACATTGAAAACAGAATTGATGTCTACACGAGTCAGTCAAACATCTATTTGTAATCGAATCCAAACAAATCGAACATTTATTTTCCACTTCAGATACTTTTTCGCTCGAAATTAATTTATGAATCTTCGAAATTATTCCCATTTTTGAATCAAAGTCTGTTTCCAATTGAAGAACTTTTAATACTTGCAATGTTTAAGTTTATGAATAAATATTGGGAACATTTTCCCTTATTTTTCAATTTAATCAATAATTTCGAATAATATATGGTTTCAATTGTTGTGTTAAACATATGTCTAATTGTATTCTTTTAATTGATAGTAAACTTGAAAATTGTTTTAGTTAACGCGTGAAATAATTGATTCATATTTTTAATTATAACAATTTTGCATAAATTTCAATTAGATATTAAACTGAATATTTTCGAACTTTAACTTCAGTACATGAGCTAAAAATAAATCATATGATCTATTAATTATGGATTTATTAGAAGAGCATATTTAATATGACTTACAGTACTGTATATTCAAAATTCTAATATGAATTTCAGATAAAACAATAACACAAGTCGTTTATAAGTTTGACAAAAAGCATATTTTGTATATTAAATTATTTTATGTATCGATATTTTCAAAATTAATTTCATTATTTCCTTCAGGTTTTTCTGCATTACTTTCTTTGTCATAAATTCTGTTATTTTTGAATTTTTTGTAAAAAATAATTAAAACCTTTGAGAGAGTAGTTATAGAAATACCAAACCATAAACTGAAAATACTTGCGGAATAACAAATATATTCAATTAAATG
>JAQFXV010000936.1:0-16622 GCA_034694065.1 Camisia spinifer
GTGTGTGTGTGTGTGTGTGTAAGAGTGAGCAGTGGAGTTAGTATAATAAGTTTTGAGTGACATGTGAGCTAATCTCACATTTCACTATAAATCTTAACTGCCTTCACATACAATTGCATCACATCTCTCTCCTCTACCATCACTGCCATCAGTTGAGTATATTTTTCTTTCTCCTTTCGCCTGATTCTTGGTTTTGCACATTTAAACCATGCACTGCTATTCCGCTTATTCCTACAATTCCTGAGTAAAGTAGCACTACTGGGAATTATTGTCCATAAATTATGTGCTCTCTCATAAGTTAACATTAAATTTGGATTTATATGAAATATCTATATCGCAAGAGTGAAAAACACAAAATATGAGAGAATGTTGAGATTGTCAAACAAAGAAAAAGTCAGACAATAGAGCAGAACACTTGTGTGACTGCAAGAGCTAACTATTTCTGGCATTTTGGTTGACGTATTTGATCTAATTTGATGGGAAATGTCAGTCGATATTTTGTACAATTAGTGTAGAAAAAGAATCGCATATCACACTTGTGAACGCATTTGTGATGTTCATTGCAATGTTAGGCTTTGACATGTTATCAACTCACTATAGATGACAACTTGTCAAATATTGTACTGCTTCGGGTCAAACAGACTCTACTTTTCTCATGGACTTCAATTCTACGACTCCTTAGATTATATGGTCTGCAAAAATTCCAAATCCATACATGTCTCAAAAGGCAGATCTCTTTTCACAACTTTATATCCCTTTTCAGACTAAATATATAAATACTTAAACTTTTATTGATATACAGTATTCTCTATACTATGTTTTGACCTCATTTTCAAAAAATTATTAAACTTTGATCACGAGTTTCACTATTTATAATTTGAAAAAATCTAAAACTGGATATATTATAATTAAAAAAGTTTCAATTATTCAGAAAGAGCTTTCAGGCGGTGAACTTTGTTAATCCGAACATTACATGATGTCAGATATCTTAATCATACTCATACTCATACTCAGCGCTCCTTTCATTCTAAGCTAACTTCCGGTGAAGAAGTGCAGCATCAAAATGTCAATCATATTAACTCAAGTATTGGGTGTGTCATCACTTCGTTTAAATATAAATTCATGAACGAAACTAACAATTCAGGTTATGCTTAAGTCAATTTTTGTGTAACATTATCTCAAAATATTTTTATGGATAATTCGAAGAAGAAGGCACTCAAGTTCTCGGCCTTTAGACTAAACTTTTTTCTTGCTTTTCAAGTTTTTGGCGAGAAATTAGAGTCAAATTGAATATTTGATATGATTGCGATTATGATGCATTACTTAAATTAACATTTTATATTGAAAATAATGATTCAGTTTCTTATTAATAACATATTAATCAAGTTATGCCCAAATTTTACACTTCTATTCATTAAACTATGAATTACACAACTTATCGAATATTGAAAATAACAGATCGTATGAATTTTAGAGCAATCGTTTAGCAACAGTATTGGCCACAAGACAAGAAAAACAAATATTTGGCTCAAAGCGTTACTCAATATTATGTTTGAAAATAATAAAACGCTTACAATAAAGTTATTAGGCCTAAAGGCATAAATTTTCTAATTAATTAGTAGAAATTTGCACTCATTTTTGCTGCCAGATATGTATTAAAAAAATTAAGAAAATCAGTGAACACGACATGACTCGCTATTAATGAATTAGCTATAAATGATTTGTAATTATTACATTACTTACTGGATTGTTACCAATTTTTGCACCTTTGATGTTCAGCTAATTATTATGCATTAAATAATCATTTTCATGCCACAAATATTAACAACGAACAAATTTACATCACATTAATTCATTAACTAGAAAGCTATGACAGTAACACCAAATAAACTATTTACTGAAAATTTCATTCAAAAAATATACTTTAGGGCCCGATCGAATCCATAGAGATTTGTCGATCAACTGCTGCCAGAGTTACACGATTATAAATTCGTGGAAATTCACTCCAAACATAAGTTGAACTAAAACTTGTGCAGAATATAAAATTAAAAACAAAAAATTCCTCCACGATTCAGGTGTAAACTGTCAAAGTTAACACATTCTGCGTCAAATAAATTTGACTCAATAAAGGCTGAGTTTGACACTATTGGCCAATAATTGTTATTTCACTTCACATTAAGGACCAGTTACTCAAATGAGGTACAATCCAGAGGTAGTTTATTTTAAACATCATTGAAAAACATTTGTTCTCATTATTCTTATTCAACTAATTCTGTTTAATCAGATATTTTGTGTTGAAAATTGATAAGCTTTTATTTCTAACTTTAAGGGGTTATAAAGTGAATACTTTATAATTGAGCCTTAAAGTGATTATAACTTCAGAACTTGTTTGATAGCCTCAACATTAAATGGTATCAAAAATGTTTCACTAATGAGCTTATTAAGTGATTTGAAATTTATCACTTCATTGAAACGTTAGAAATGTGCAAATAAGAAACAAAAATGTCACGAATTATATAAATTGAAAAGTCAGTAATTTTCAGTTCACAGGTCATCGGTTTAAAATCATTATAAAAATTAGTTTCCGAAGCAAACATTCATTTAAAGTCATTGCATGAAAGAAAATCATTTATATTTCAATAGCAGTTAATTTAGGAGATTTTGATAAACCTGAACAATGTTCTCCTCTAGAGTTTTGCAGTCAAAAAAAGCTCGATTGCAATCAAAGACGAATTTGCGATCAAAGGGAGAGGCAAAGGGGATAAAGGAAGAGAAGGGGTTCACATAGTTAAAAATTACATTAGAGAAGGTTTATCTTATGGTTTGAGGGGATTTTGTGGCATTCAATCATATAATTGGACTATTTTGATGGTGGGAACAGTTGAAACAAACATCAAACATGCAAATAAATACAAGTCATCTCCATTTATCAAAAAATAATATGGATATTATTATTGCATATAAAACTTTGGACTCTAAACCATTATTATTTATTATGATTGTATGATTCTGCGGAAGTGTAAAAACTTGGAATTTTTCATCAAGTTTTGGTTATTTTGCTCACTAATCATGAATTTATGGTACAGTAGAGTAGTTATTAATAAAGGAATAGTTCATGAAAATTATTGGCAAATGAGTTAAATCTGGTTTTGTAGCAGTTGTTAATCAGTTGTACAGTTTCGTGTTACTCATAAGCTGACGAATGATCGTCTGGTGAACTAGTGTTGTGTTCTTTTGAATGATGATATCTAATCACGGGTTGTGTGTTGTTGTGATGTTGAGTGTCCTGAATGCTTAAACAATAATTGTCCTTAAGGTGCATTAAATGTACGCTTATTGGCAGTTAGTCAGACCGAGTATAAAACTTCTGCAAAACCACTCCCAATCATGCACGAGAAAATTTTGATTTATTATTGCAATTATAATTATTCCCTTCATGCAACACAACTCACAGTTTAGCGAATATAACCATTATTATTATCATTATTACAATACATACGCAATAAGGATTCAACTTTTATAATATAAATACTCAGAAAGAGACCAACAAAAAAGGGCAGATGAGAAAAATTAATGTTCTTTCCTGAGCTCAATTTTAATTCGCGGATACTTTACAGAGAGAACAAACTTTATTATAAAGCTATTTAAGTGTTTTCTCTCTCAAATTGATCGAACAAATTATTAACTTAATTTTTTTGTTTCTTTCTTCAAAAAAGTATAAGCGAAAGAGAAACAAATAATTTGGTGTCCATCTCAAACACTCACACCCTTGGGATAGATTAACACTGGAAGTAAAGCTTTTGGAATATGCGCTCCTTTATTGTTGGCACGAGTCTGAGGAAAGACAACTTTTCGTATTGAAGCAAATATTGGGTATTGTTTCCAGTTCGCAAACCTGTCACTTATATTTTTGCGAATGTCAGTTACGATCGATCGATTGATTCCTGTCTTTACGTCAAGTCTGATATATAAGCATCAGATACTGTACACAAATGAAATGAACTTAAATAAAAAGAGGAGGAAAAACTTTTCGTAAAATTCTTTATGCAGATCCGACAAATGACACCTGCTTTTGGAATGTATGTGTTTTGGCACACTTTTAAAAGAGCAAAAATTACATTAGGGATATCCCAAAAGTAGCTTTTAGAGCGGCAAATGGCAAAAATGCATCAATTTTAGAATAGATGGAATTAAATGACATTATATTTTCAGAGAACTGAAAATATGTGTTGAGCTTTTATTTGATCAAATTAATAATAGTTAAGTTTGTTTTGTTAAGTTTGAATCATTTCATAGATTCGAATGTTGGATATAATGTCTCGAAAGCTTAAATCATTTTTTAAGAGTGTTTTTAATGGTTATGGACCACATCTGCGCTTTTCATGGTTTTAGAGGTCTCACTAACACAAAACTTTGAAGCTATTGATGGGTTGCATATAATATACATCACTAGCTTCGATAATTTATTGTTGATGTTTAAGGAGAGGGGGAGAGAGAGAGAGACGAGAGAGAGAGAGAGAGAGAGAGAGAGAGAGAGAGAGAGAGACGAGAGAGAGAGAGAGAGAGAGACTCTTACAAGTTAGAACACGTGCTATTATGGCAATGTTGGTGCAGGCAATGCAATGGCAATAGTAAATCATGACTCCCCTGTTAGGGGCAATATTTCCCTTCCATCATAAATTAGAAAAATGTGATTTTGGCAAAGTTTTTTAGTGATGGATCGCTTGAAAACCTATGTCCTGTCTCAACCTTGAGCTGTTTTGCAATAATAGCCGAAGAGCTACTTCTCTGATTTATGGCATTCATAAGATAGATTATAGAGCGGTGCACAAAAAGCCTGCGTGACGTTTGACTGACATTCACAAGAGATTGATGGATATGAATAAACAGCAGATGGCTTCAAATATGAACATTTATTTCGGGGGTGCGCACCACACAGTGTGTGTCATTCACAGTAGGCTATGAAGAGATACCAACACTTTGGAAATGAGAAAAGAAGGAAAAACTTTGTTGGGTCCCATCTATGCTCTCTTACACTTTCTTTACTCAATTGTACTCAAATTGATGATCAAAACTCAATAGAAGTTATTTGGGATGATTTTGGGTTCGAGAACAAGTGGAAAATAGGGATAAGGTGTTAGTCTACTCAGGAATGGGGCTTATATTGAGAAAGTGAGTAAAAAGAATTATTATATAATTTTGATAGAAAAAGATGCATTTGAAGCATGAATAGTTCACATTGAAACAGATCTATCGCAACCGCATCACACGCTCGCGCACTGCAATTCTTTTCTCATCTCTGGTTGTCAGGTACAGACATCAGACACTTGTACGTCAATCAGCGCTCAGCGCTTCAAACTCTCTGTGAAGCAGACTCTGAAACCTATCACCACATTGAATAACATAGAGATCTGATACACAAGACTCACACCCAAAGCAGTCAAATGGAAAAATGGTTACGAAATATTGTTTAATAAAATAAGATAAATTCAACACCTCTTTCACACAAAATAGAAATCTTATGAAAACTTACATTTCGTTACATGTTTAGGTCTATCCTGCTTTTTGCGAGGCATGCTTTTTCCAATACATGCAGACACCACTTCTGTACTCTCACATAATACAAGCGATAGTGTGTTTACTGTTACTTCGGGGCGTTCACTACTACTTCCTCTGATCCATTCACAGTAGATGCCTGTTTGCGAGTGACGTCGATCTTGATGGACAACTTGAGTGAGAGAGAGACGAACCACGCATTGCTCCTGACGATCGGTATATACCATGGGATTGGATAAAACTCAACTATCAACAAACTCATACTCAAACATAGGATATACACTGACATCTTTTACTCGAAAACATTCCTTCGACAACACTACAAGTGCTCAACACATGCAATAATACCATTCTTGCATACTATACAAACTTGTAATAAACATTTTTCAAATATTTTGTTCATTTTCATAATTATGTTTACATTAAACAGATATTCAATTATAAGTTCAAGGGATTGAAAATGAGTCAAAGATTTCTATAATTAATATTATTCTAAGAAATAAACATAGAATTTATGGTCTTATTAAGAGACTGAATAAATCAAGTTTTTATTGACTCATTTATGGTAACTTTGCTTCTACTCAAATGACTTTTGAGAGAGATTTGTTATAATTTAAAAAGTCATATAAAAGGAGATATAAGTCAAGTTCTTATTGAAAAAGTTAGTTTTTATTTGATTTTCAATCATAAATATGATAAGTCAGCCCTTCGAAGGACAGACCGCTCAATGAATCACTACAAGTAGTTATGCCTGATTTCAATTGTCATTATGATTATGAGATTATTACTCATATTATAATGACATGCCATCAAATACTTTACAAATGCCTGGCTTTTCATGCTTTTCCTTTTATGTTATTTTATTTGCTCTTTGTTTTAAAGATAACTTTATCTGCTTTTTATTGATTGAGATTAAGTTAACACATAATATATTATAAGTTTAATGTAATGATTGTTTCAAATAAAATATAGTGCAGTCATAGACTGATATATTTTTAGACTTAAGGTTTAGTAAAGATATTCATAAGAATGTTTAGTTATAAATAAAATAAATTTTACAAATATTTGTCTTTAAAGAAAAATAAGACACTCTTTTCAAGTGTTTTTATAGTTAAATTTTTAATCTTTTAAAATCTAATTCATAACTATATTTCTTTAAAATATAGTTAACAAAGAGTTTTATCGAAATAATTTTCAATATTCTACAAGACTTTGTTTATGACTGTTTTACAAAATGGACAAAATTTTATTACAATCAAAATAGTTATAGAAGAGGCTGAATAACAATTTTTTGTTTAAATAAACTAAAAATATGAAATAGCAGTTTGAATATAATGTACAAAAGAATAATAGGACCACATCTTATATTTAAATAACATCTTCTTTATCAACATATTAATTAATGTAAAATAATAGAAATTTAATCGGAATGAAGTGCAGAACTTATACACAAGTGAATAATTGAATTATAAATTTATTTTTTGCAACTTTCCCGAAATCATTCAATAATATAATATTATCCAACTCTCAAGACTTAGACAATTGATTAAAGTTATAAATCCTGTGTTCCATTAGGAATACTACACATAGAAAGAGAAAATAATAAAAGCATTTCTATTATTTATATTAAAATATTGACAGTTTTCATGTCATTCAAAATCGAAATTATTGTTTGACTAATATTTATATATTGATTAAGAGATGTTAATGACTATCATAGATGCACATCAAATACCGTCAAATACTTTGAGCACATAATCCTATTGAGAGCTCACTTTGTATAAACTTTTCCCGTGTCTTCTTTCCCCTGATATTTAGTCTTTCCGTGAGTCCAAGGAAGGTATCGATACTTAATCATGTGCTTTAAACAAATTTAATTAATATATTAGTTATTCTACACTAAATCAAGTTTCAAACATAATAAACAATTTATTGCTTACTTTGATCTGTCTTTTCATTGTAATACAGAATAAAGTAATAAAATAAAGCAATAGTATTGGCCAAAACACTGGTATATTGAAGGCCTCGAAGAACGTACAGAACAGAGCAATAGTGGTCGCCTTCGTTGATGTATACCTTTATATTCAATATTAATTAATAACAATTGAAATATTGCGAAAAGCAATTATAAATAATTACCAAAACTTGAATTCCGGGAGTCTTCTAATAAAAGGCTTGAATTCTTCATTAGCCGAAGTGGGCAGAGATGGACCATCATCTTAATTATTGTGGAAGAATAAGTTCATTTATTATAGTTTGAAACAGCAATAGTATGGATATTATAATAATCAATAGTTTTATAGATAGTTATTTTGGGTGATTCGTGAGTTTGAGAATAACTTATAAGTTAAGCTCACCTTCAAAGTCATCATAAACTGCGGGATCGATTTTTGGCGTTAAAAATGCGATCAACATATTTAGATAATATATACCCAATGCGTATGTTATTATATACCATCCCTTTATATTAAAGTCATTTTACAATTCAATTATTTTTAATCAATTAATTATTTATCAGTTATTTATAATTCATTTTTAGTTATTTCTATAAAATGCATATTAATAACAAACTTGATATATAAAGACTCTTCCCATGAATAATAATAATACGATTAATGTAAAAATCTATGGACAGAAAAGAGTAAATCAATAATTAATTATTTAATTTAATTAATGATAAGTATTGAATGATATTTAATGAGAAACAAACCCATCGATATGTGAGATGTGGAGTCCATGAGTCCAATAGGCTTTGGTAACGCTTTAAACAATTTAACATATTATTTATCATTAATATTACACTCATTTTATTTCATATTTATTTCATATTTATCTAAATCTCATTTCTAATAATTAATCAATAAAATAAACTTTAAATTCAAAATTACATAAATTCATAAAAATTCAAATTTTCGATCAAATGTTTAATAATAAATGAATTACTTGTGAAAGACTTGTGAAGA
Organism: Camisia spinifer; assembly: GCA_034694065.1. Taxonomy (NCBI): domain Eukaryota; kingdom Metazoa; phylum Arthropoda; class Arachnida; order Sarcoptiformes; family Camisiidae; genus Camisia; species Camisia spinifer. Next base: position 8,520 of record JAQFXV010000936.1, read on the forward strand.
ATTTTCTGACCACAGATGGTTTCGATGATTCCATAAACTCTTCATCTGTTGATTGCATTATTATTATTATTAAAATTATTTGAATTTAAATAAATAATTAGCGAAACATTTAATAAAATATTTCTAATTTATTTAAAACTAAACAAGACTTTAAAACACATAAGCCTTAAGAAATTGCAATTTTGAGTGACATTACACATGACATGCGCTTAAAGATAATGATATATTTGTAGAGTATTTGTAGACTATTTGACGTGAATATGATGTGTATAATGACTACAATTATTTGTGTTATTTTGTACTCTGTTGTAAAGTGAACTAAATTAGAGATGTAATCGTCATTTCAAAAATGTCGTCTTATTTGTAAGCATGATATTTATTCAGTACTATTTTAATAAAAATGGATTTCAATTCTCTAATATCGGTGAGTCTTAAATCATTCATTTGATTACATCTAACACTTGTTTGACTCAATTGTTATGGATTCAATTGTTGTATAATTGGATTGAATTTGAATTTAAATGAATTGTCGGTCTTTTATGTTAGCAATAATTGCATAATATATAACGTAAGACATGTAGAGAGAGTTGTAATACTATATACACTACATATACTACTATTGATAGTTTATAATGTCATTGATAAGAGTCTTAAGAGTCAGCCTTTCCTTAAATTACTAAACAATTGAAAAACATCATTTTTGTAATTAAATACTTTGAAAAGAAGCAATTTTCCTATTATTGTAATTCAATAACTAAAAGACGAAAATGTTTGCAATAAGTAATGAATGCGTTGAATATGTTGTAAACAATCAGAATTGAGTCTAATTTCTGTTATGAAAATCTATTCTCGATATCAATAATAAGTGCTTTTATTGTTGACTTCCATTAGTTTTATTATTATCAACAGATCAGTCATTCATTGAATTGTAATTTATTTAATAACTAATGAAATTTTGAGGTATAAAAAATTTTATTATTAGTCGAGTTTAAACATATTTATATTAATAATAATTATACTGATTATATATTAGATACAAAAGTTGTCCCAAATTTTTTGAACATCAATTCGTATTATTAAGTATTATCTGATAATAATTATAACTCTTATGACTAAAGGGTATGGAATTTCTCGATTTGAGTGATGCTAATGATGATGAAAAGGCAGAGGCTTTGGCTATAATAGGTTCCGGTCCTCAAAATGGTGTTCAAGTAATTATATTTATTAATAAAACCATTCAAAGTGTTTGAAATAAAATATTTCATTTTTTAAATATAAGTTTCCGTTTGAATACAAGTCATTAACAAATGAGATCATATCAGAAGCAAATGAATCGCGAACTCCTTCACCACAAATCGATTTTAGTATAAACACAAGCGTTGATTTGTCAGTTGATTCGCGATCACAGACCTCAACACCAACACTAAGACAAGAGTCAAGTAATTCTCCTCAACACGAGTTTGTGAGCCATTCATTAGAAGCTTTACCCCAATCACCGAATTCTTTATCTCAATGGGAAATGAATGTATCGAGTGGTGGGCCTGTAGTGTGTGCGGCCCCACAATTCATATATCAAACTACACCTCATTATTACGGACCAAACCCCGCAATGGCTGGTCATTACTTTCCTGTCCCGAACGGAGCCATCAATTTAGGGTCTAATAAAGATGTCAACAAAATGAGACCTTCGGGTTCTATAGCCGTTAACACTAATGGAAAGGCAGGAAAAACAATGCAAAACAATGAATTGAGACAACCATTCTATACGCCTCCCAATCAATACACAGAAGTATATTTCAGTTTCTATTGTTTGTTATGTTTGAATCTAATATTGTTTTGTATAATAGAGTCCGCAAATGATAGATCCGAGTCGTGTTCCGCCAACAGCTATGGTTAGCGATGGAATGGTTACGATTTCAAATGCACCGGCAGTTCAGCCAATGTTCACACCCGGGTTTGCGCATACATTTCTTCCACATCATTCACCATTTCAGCCTCAAATGTTTGTAATAACAACACCTGAAGGCTCTTTTTTCACATACGGTTTACCGACTTCTAGCGTTCAAATGCCTCACAGTTCAAGTCCTTCCTCTGTTCCTAATTTGGTCAATAATATTGATAACTCTGCAAACAATTGTGACGTGCCTTCAAATGATGATAACATGTCAAACACTTTCATACCTGAGGATGAAATCATTGATGAGGACAATGAAGAAATTGTTGAATCAAATGTTAATGATAACAATGATGACAATAATCAAAATTATAGGCAAAATAATGAGCAAATTATCGAATCAGATGAAGTGAATCTTAATAGTAATCTTAACAATGAAAACAATGAATTTGATTATAGAATAGAATCGCTTCCAAATAAGTCAAACGGAACGAAAACTACAAATGCATTATCAGAGCAACAAATTTTATCATCGATTTCATCCCCATCTTCATCAACAACTATAACAAATACGACATCAACTGATAATGTTTGGGCGTCAGGAAGTAGTCAGAGATCATGGGCTGACTTATTCAAAGATCGTTCAAATGCATCAATTCATTCATCACTCATTACATCTTCGTTATCATCGAATACATCTAGTGTTTTAACTACAGGTACTTTTGCCTCAAATAATATCTATAATAATATGAATTCATCTGAAAATGACATTAAATTGAATGCAAGTGTTATTAATTGTGAAAGTGATGCTCAAATCTTAAGCATTCCTATGCGTAGCGATCCGTTTGCTCGAAAGTTAAGCAAAAGAATAAGAGAAATTAGTTTAAAACACTCGTTACCATATTTGATACCATGCGGTTTTGTTAATCGTGGAAATTGGTGTTATATCAATGCTGTGAGTCATTCATCCATTCATTCATTACCTTTCTATTATATTTAATTCAATTCAATCTCATTTGTTTAATCAGACCTTACAAGCATTGCTCGCATGCCCTCCTTTTTACAATTTAATGCGTGAAATTGGAGAGACTTCTGGCATATTTAGGGAAAGATCGTCGACACCAATCATCGACAGTTTGTATGTATTCCTTGTATTACTATTAATGACTTATCCTTAAGCTTCAATGGCTTTTAACTGGTTTTATGTGATCTTACATTTCTTATTTACTTTAATATTTAATAATTAATAATTCTATCAAAATATTGAGTCAATAATATCCGACATTAATTTTATTCAAAAGTTTAATTTTTTTAAATCGCATTCTGAATAAGCATTCAATTATTTCACTAATAGCTTAAAACAGAATTAATGAATGCATTTCAGTCTAATGAGAAAATATTTTATGCATTTAATTGAGTTCAGGAAATGAATTTTAGACAAAGAAATTCATTTCAGGCTATATCTCATGAATACCTGAATTTAATAATGATTTTGAGTCATTCAAGTGATTATAATTATAATTATAACTAAATTGAATGATAGCATCGATTCATTAAATAAGTGAAACATGTTTTGACTCAATATATTAAGTGATGAAAAGTTTCTAATACTTTGAAGTTTACAAAACTTGTATTCAGAGAGTTTTTGTTAATGTTATAAATTTTGATTTTGTTTCTCGTTTTGTTTAAACAGTAGTGAAGTTTCATAATTAGAAAACCATTAATAATGTTATTCAATGAAAAACACTAATTATTTGATTTTGATTTGAAATCCTTCTGTTGAAAACAAAATTAATGATTAATTAAATCCACTGAAAGTTTTGATACATTTGAAAGCAATAATTTTAATGGTAATTAAAAACATTTGTAGCGCAAAGTTTTTCGCTCATTTCATACCTTCTGAACATCTGACGAAGAAACAGAAAATGGGGGGAAATATGGCGTCAGAAGACTTGCCAAAAGGGGATCCAATAGAGCCCCGCTGTATATATGAAGTTCTCGGCTCTATCAAAATGGAATGCCTTAAAGGTCGTCAGGAAGACGCGGAAGAATTCCTTTCTTCAGTCTTGAATGGTTTGCACGAAGAAATGATATCACTCTTTAGATTAATGGAAAGCAATCACGAAAAGAAGTCTTTGAATGGGAATCACTGCACAGCCAACGGACACATTGGAAAAGATGAAAACGGGGATAATTTAGCTGATAATGAACATGAAAGTGATAATTATAATGATGACGACGACGCAAACCTATGGAAAGAAGTCAGTTCAAGACATAAAGCTATGCCAACTCGTTCAGTAAGAAATCATTTAATTTTCTTTAAATTTTATTTTAATGCCGGAACTTATTCTCAAATTGAATAATAATAATTTAGGCCAAAGTAGTCTCAACTCCAATATTTGATATATTTGGCGGCTCAACACTGTCAGTGAGAACTGCCGGCAAAGATATTTGTGGTAATCGACAGCCATTCTTTGCTTTACAGCTAGACATTCAGGTAATATTTTTATTACTCATTTTCTAATAGATTTTCTTAAATATTAACGTTTTTCTAATTTTATAAAATGATAGTCCGATAAAGTAAAGTCAGTCGAAGATGCGCTCAGGTTTCTGACAACATCTGAATCAATACAGGGATATATGTGTCCCAAAACAAAGCAGGCGATGGACGCGAGTGCGCAAACATTTTTGGATACTTTACCTCCTGTTCTAATTCTCCACTTAAAGCTATTTGTCTATGATATGGACGGCGGATGTCGTAAACTAATGAAAAGAATTGAATATCCCGTTGATTTAGAACTTCCGCGAGAGTGTCTTCATTACGACAAATGGGAGAGAGAAAAGAATTTACAATTAAAACGATATAAACTTTTAAGTGGTTAGTAATGATTAATTGATTGATTGTAATAATGCTGTTATTTTGAATATGTTATAGTTGTCTATCATGACGGAGCAGAGACTGTGAAAGGGCATTATGTGACAGATGTATATCATATTGGAAGTAATCAATGGATCAGATGTGATGACGGGTCTATTAAAGTGATACCAACTCAAAAAGTACTCAATACTGAAACCTCTCGAACTCCTTATCTTCTTTTTTATCGACGTCACGACACTCTTCACGGAAGAAATAATTCGTTCTCAAACTCAAAAGCATTTTCTCATTGAAGTATTTTATGAATTATTATTTTTCGAATATAATTCACTTTTCTGATCAGTCTTCCCTTCAAATGACATTATTGTATATGAAACTAAAACCAGTTCTGCTGTGCATTCTATGGACTAAATGCTGTGATAAGTGCTTAATGGGATGTTATGACAAAGCTATTGATATTAGATTTTGAAAATTTTAAATAAAACTATATTACTATTACTATTATCAGCAAATCAGCGATTTGTTTCTCAATTAATCAATTAGTGCTAAAATTATTATGTACTCAATGAAGAGAAGACACGACACAAACCGTCCAATTAGTGAATGTTTTAATGAAAATCAATTCAGAATCGATTCAAGATTTAAATCAATTAAACTAATAGAGAAGTCACTGAAGTCTACTGTGTTGTCAACACATAAACTATAGTTTGATCACAATTTTTTGACATTATATTTATATTATTGCTTCGTTTTAATTGAAATGTGATTTGATTTGCATGAAAACTAAGGGAAGTAATAATGATTTCAATGATTTTTTGTGCAAATAATTAATATTATATTAAAACAAACAAAATAAGGAAATTAACTAATTATCAATTGTTTCAAAAAGAATTTGTGTAAATCTTAAAGTTTGATTGAATTTTAATTTTTGTTTTGCTTTTTCTAATATTATTTTGACTATATTTTTAGGTTATTCTCAGTTTCATATATAAAGTTATTGGTGTTTTTGCTCATAATATTGATAGTTTAATCTTTAAAACATTAAAATACTAGATTTTCTGCAGCAGTTTTGATATAAATTAATCATTATATGATATGTTGGCTTAAATTATTTTAAAATTTATAATTATAATCAATTACTTGTTTTTATTTAATAAATCTATTTGAGAATTCGCTACATTAGTTATTTTGTGCGCAAAACAATATAATCTGTAATGAAGTGCCTTTTTTTCAATCTAAAAATCGCTTCAACTGTATTTCAATAAATGCTATCAAATTCAAAGTTTTGTGTATTCACTCCTTTTTTGTATTCAATGTTTAAGTCATCTTTATTTTTATTTATTATAATTTTATTCCATTTTTTCATCATTTTCGGACCAATCATTTCGTATGAGATTTAATGTCGAAAGTGTTTCAGTTCATATTGTTTTGATCTCTATAGAGATAATTCATGACAACCATAATAATGATTTTTAAATGAAATGAAATACATTTTTTCACAATCGATATTTTAAGCACTTGACTGAATATATCTTTTCCATTATATTATTAACAATATTTCAATAATAACTATTATCCATTTCATAAAAATATAGTCTCTTATCATTAAAATATATAGATATCTTTCAAAAGTTTTTCTCATTGTTTGTACCTTAAGTTTTATTTGAATAGAAATTGAAAATTAATTTGCGATAAAACTTCAATTCGTATTCAAATTTTCCATTAGTTGTTTATGACATCTCTAACTTACAAAAACTTGATGAACACTTGATGTCCCGCTTTTAAATGAGTTAAAATCAAATAGTGTTTATTTTAGTACTTTTATATCGAGGTATTTATGATTTTTTGCTAATATCATAGAGACTTCAATTTTAGAGATACAGAAAGTCGTTGAGTTTGAGTTGATTGAAATTATTTATTTAAATCTTGAGCCCATTAACTACTATTTATTCGTTACAAATTGTGTCAAATTATACTAGTCTTCAAAGTATTTTTAAAAAAGTGAATTGAGTTTTTTAAAACTATAAAGAATTAAAAGGACACTAATAAGAAAATTTTACAAATTTTAGTACAAATTGATTGGACATTAAACTTGTTTGCGTTAAATATAGAACTTTTCCTGCTCTGGAAAACTTTCTTCAAATAAGTTCATAAAAGATTTAATAACTTTTTTATCACTTGATTTTAATCTTCACACATCAACTCTTGAAAAACTGCACCAAAATTTGTTCTAATCTGACACTAATTATAAAAAAACTTTCTTTGATTGAAATTATTAGGTGAATAAAAGTAAAAAACGTGCTTTAAAAGGGAAATAAGATTTGAGACCAATTGGACTACATATTAGATGTAAACCAGATTAACTTGAAAATATGCTGCATTATAATAGACATTGACATGAAAGCAGAAAACTCTCATAAATCTTTTGGTGGTCAATGATCTGCGCGCATGTTGTGGATCTATTAGAAAGCAAATGTGGGTCAATTCAATTACAGCGAGAACAGAAAACGTTAGAGCAGAGATAGATTGAAGACTTTCTCCTTTGAGCGATATTTCGGGTCAATTACCTTCAGTCAGAAATAATATCATATTATAATTGAATAATTTTTTTATTGTCTATTTACATAAAATTTGGCAAACTTTCCGATCCCTATTTGAAAACTGAAAACAAAGTAATAAAATATACCCTTAGATAAAAAAGAAATCTCATAAATAATGCCATATAATTAAAACATCACAATTTGCATTTTAGTACAGTTTTCCTGATGATCTTGATCTTGACATCATTAATACCTGAATCATTGGTGATTTTTTGATCTCATTAAATTAGAAATTATGCTCTTTAATTATTATAATATGCTGACTGATCATATGGTGTATAACGACGATCACTCTTAGCAGCATTGCTATTATCATAGCCCTGGTTTACAGGTGGAGTGTTTGCCATTTCAGGATAATACTGAGGACCAGGACCTCCATAAGGCGCTGCGTTATATGCTTTCGCATTATTGTCACCGTAAGCAGAATTTGCGTTTGAAAAGCTTTGTTCATTACGTGGTGATTTACCGGGTCGGGGACTATATTGAGGACCAGAACCTCCATAAGGTGGGGCGTTATGAGCTTTGGCATAATTTTCACCATAAGCAGGATTAGCATTTGCATAGCTCCGTTCATTAGGTGGTGCGTTACCAACTCGGGGACTAAATTGAGGACCAGAATCCCCATAAGGTCCGGCTTTATGTGCTTTAGCATAATTGTCACCGTAAGCAGAATTAGATTTTGGATAGCTTTTTTCATTGGGTGGTACGTCACCGACTCGGGAACTAAATTGAGG
>JAQFXV010000937.1:0-16621 GCA_034694065.1 Camisia spinifer
AGTCATGAGCGATAGTTTGAAACAATTTTTTTCCTTAAAAATTTATCGATTTAAAAATTATCTTTTTTGAAATATACTTTTGAGCCATAAAAAATGCAATACAATATGCGATGAATAGTAAAATTGAAACACAAAAAATCTTATCATTGCTGTTAATGTTTATTTTAAAATATATTTGAATTGGAAAATTGCGAAAAATTAGTTTTCAAGAAATACGATATGAGAGAAAGAGAGATTCGTGTTTCGATGTTAAGCTAATCCCTGTCTGAGTAGCATTCGTTCGACAATGATTTAAGCCCTAAATAGCAGAACGTAATGACACACCGATTATAGATAGATCACTACAGCTCTCAACAAATTACCTTCTTTTGAAAGTCAGTCAAATGAGAAAATTAATGTCTACTCTAAAAGTCCTGTATTTCAAATTTAATATTTTTTCATTATAGTTTGATAATCAGACTTTTTTTCAAATATATATTAGTTAATAAAAATCAAACATAAAAACTATTGCATTGATTTTCATTCTTTTTGAAATAATCATTAGCTTATAAAAACTCATCGCCAGAATTTAGACCATAAAATATTACAATCAATTCATTAAGTTAAAAGAAATGAAATTCAATTTAATTATGAGAAACAATAAAATGTCATAAAAGGACTTGAATTGACCATTTGAAAGGAAAAACAGTCTTAACTTATAGATTATATTTAAAACAAGTGAACTGTCAAATCACTGAAACATAACAATTCATGACACTATCAATGATTCATTGATATGACAGTTATATCGTTTTAGATATAATGCTTATGCTATGGCTTTTTCCTTTCAAATGGTCAAATGCCTTCACTCATGTTTTTTAGTTATACAGTTATTGCGTTTACAAATATTTTACAAATTGTAGAATTCTATATAATATTCAAAGGAAATCATTGAATGTGCAAAATGTGAAAAATTTTCTAAGAGTTTCTATGCGTTGAATAGCACTACAGATAATAGAAGTCCCGAAAGAGACTCTTTTCAAGCGCCCGATTCCTGGAAAAGAAGTGCGACACGTGTCACATGTTTTAAACAGATGACCATAAAAGGGGAACTAATGTCCACGCGAGACACGCGTCTCAATAGTGATAAATAGCTCAAAGCTCTACATTATAACCGAGGCTTAAAGTTATTCTCGGATATTGTTCTTATCTTTGATTCTTAAACAAAAATTCTACGCTCTTTTTTACTTGTAATAAACCTTTTCTTTTTATGACTTCTAACTAAAAGCTTTTATAATAATTTTTTTACTTTTTATGTTTTATTTGAGAAATAACTTAACGATATTTAAGCCCTTCATCAGATCTATTTATACTTAAATGAAGTAAACATTGATTAATATGAAAATGAACAGAAGAGAAAATGATTTTGAAATTGTTTTTATCATAAATAAACATAATATTGACGATGATATGAAGGAATAGAAGAGAATGACATTGTGGTACTTCTAAATTTTAGGATCAATCACTTTCTCTAAAGCTCGATATTTCCTATTTATAGGTTATTTTCACAAATATAAATAGAGATAAAAGATTATCATTAACAAGAATATAATAAATTTGGCGAAGTTTTGTAGTTGTTTAACATTAATCAAGTTATAACCAGATTCTTGATTCAAACATATGGCCAGATATTGAAAAAAATCTTCAATAAATACATTTTTCATTGTCTAATATTGTTATCTAATATCTTTGGAAAAATTTTTTGCATCTCTCAATCATAATTTGATTTATTCGATCTTTCACTAAATCACAACAAATTGTCCTCTAATAGATTGGAGAATATATTTTTATTAAATTATGACCGCGAACCGGAAATCACGATTTGACATGTTTTTTTCAATGAATCATATCCATTTGAATCAAACATATCGGCCTTAGTTTTATACTCTATAAGTCTCCATTAAGTCTTGTTAAGGATTAAAGCTTATCTTATCGAAGGTTTTGATCAAACAAATTTAAACACCTGTTTTGCAAAATCATTTGATTCAATTCCTATTGAGTTCAATCCTTTTGAAATAATAGTCAAAATTTTAGTATAAAAGTCTTCATTAATATAACATGTAAATCAAGGCGCGACTCGTTGGAGACTTATAGTGGATAAAATTAAGACCGATATAAGTTCGATTCATGAATTGAGGACCTTATATTCAAAGTTTTGTATCACCCTTTTTGAAGTTCAATCACATCACCTTCTTTGTAGAAAACTTCAAAATTTAAGTAACAAAGTGTTTGGGTTTGGGTTTCGATGAAGCTTAAAAAATTCAACTTTCTTGAACCTTATAGAAAGCTAAAATATAGTACAGTCGACCGATAAATGTTATGCATAGATCCCGGATTAATCTCTGATGCGTTTGGATAAGATAAGAGGGACGAGACACAAATTTAAATGATGATAAGTTAGTAATTGTAAAGCATAATGTGTGTCATAGTGTTAGTCATAGCTAAAGTCAATTTATAAAAATAACACAGATCTCAATGAGTTGTCGAGCCCTTAAGTTTATCAACTCTTCTGCATCTTTTTCTTCAAATAAATTGAGAATTTATTGCATTCAAATTTGATTTAAACAAAAAAATTGTTTAAATTTTTACAGGAAAACTTCTTCAATTTGATGGAAAAATGTCTGATAAATTTGATAACTTAAGTCCTATTTTGAAACTTAAATCAGTTAAGGTGTATATTTGGGTTCAAATTCGCTCGTAAAACTCTTTTATTGAATAAAATTCAATAGATTAAGTGAAATTTTACCACCTTTTTGACCACCATTTTTTTATCATTTTCATAACCCTTTTGTCCGGTTATTGATTATTACTTTGAATTTGATTTTATTTCATATGAAACAAGTAATTAAAAAGAGTTTAAGAAAAATTGGAAAATTCTTTCTAATCCTGAATCTTCACTCAAACCTTTGATCTCTAACGACTTTAAAAGGATTCCACTGTTATCTCAAGAAATTACTTTTCCATAACAAGTAAATACTAAATTCTGAAGTTTATATTGATTTATATGATACGCAATTTGGGTTCCTTTAACTTCATTTAAATTCTCATCACTTATAGTAGTGCAGCTCTTAATGAGAAATATTTTTTCATTTAGTGCTAACATAAATTAAATAATTGAAAATTTCTCATGATTAAAAATTATCAGTTGATTGCAACGCTTTTTCTCACAAAATAACAGTGTTAAGCATATGACTTATCCTGCATTTGATGCAGAAGATTCATTAAATTTTTTATAAAAACTAAGAAATTGAATCTAATTCACCTGAATTTTTGTCTTATAATAAAAATGTTATTTTAACTCTATATAAGTTAGAGTTATAAAAAATTTATGGCTTCAATTAATGAAGATTATCTCAATTTGATTCAAATTGATGGAATTAAATTTTAAAAATTTGATTGCCTCTAAACTATAGACTCTATATATAATGTACAGCAATATATAAGTACAGTATATGAAGTAAGATCTCTTGGATATGAATTGGTCTCTTTAAATGTCTTGAATTTTAAAAGTCTAGCCCTACTTTGCTCTCTTCCTCTCGTCCAATCTTAGTCCTACTTTTAGGTCATCACAGGCTCTCTTTTGCAACACAATACTTTCCTATGATTTTTCGCAGTCCGCGAATTTCCTGTCCATTCAAATATTCTTCCTGAGAATCAATGCTAAGGCTGAGTGAGAGCGAGGAAACAGCTGGCAATACATACAACATATGATTCGAGTGAATTGATCTCTAGGGAAAGCCAACATAATATTATGCAGTTCAGGGAACATAAAAAATACAAAATCTGATGAAATTGTAATATTAGATAATCAAAAAATCATAGCGTTATTAATTGCTCTTCAAATTAATGTCAGACCAATTAATTAATTTGAATCACTGAGTGCTTGGTTAACATTTAATATGTGTTCATAAATTGCATTCAAATTAACATTCAGGTTAAAAGTTCGGTTACTGTCTGCTAAAGGAAGTGCGAAAACTAATATTTTATAGCTTAATATTAATTATCTTATTAGATGAATACATGCTTTTCTATTACGCTAACAATTCTAATTTTCAGAGCATAATCAGTTTTTATTATAATAGGCGTGTATTCAGTTAAGTGTTTCAAAGCTTTTGAGGAGACTTTCAAAGATTAAGCTTAATTGATATATCGCGAGAAGTCATTTCAAAAAACTAATAATTATAAAAACATTTTCTGAAACAATTACTTTTTCTTAAATATTATTTGATTTACTTCTTCACTAATTAAGTCTATGACATCCTTTGAAAATTTTGATCATACAAATTATTTTTAAAATCTATGTCATAAATGTTAAAAAAATATTATTATTGTTGGCGAAGATTAGAAACGCGACGACATGTGGCAGTTTTCAAGGATTTTAAAAGTCCTGAAGAAAAGAAAGTTTTCTTCGCTCCCCAATGTTTACCGGTTGACTTCCCACCGGAATCAGGGGTGTTTCACTGTTTCGTGTCCACCAACCGCACCACTTCATACACCAGTGACGTTAAGAGCGGATATTTCCCTTACATTAAGAAACTTTGTTGTATTGCATGTGTTGTATGCGCTTCACTGTTGATATTTTGCTCCTGTAATCAATTGAATTCTCGTTGGAGTTGACGTTTTGTTTTCTAGAGTCTGTTAAACTTGAATGACTAAGGATTTGACTTCAAGACACTGTTCTTAAAGACCATCCGAGAGGAAAAAGTTTCTTTATTCTATTGTAATGAATGATTTAAATACTTAATGGAGATGTTTAAGAGTGGACTTCAAGTTTATACGAGTATTTAATTGATACCTAGAAAAGGGTCGGGTCGTGTCGTGTGAGACTACAAATAATTTGCTTCAATTTGTTAACAGTTTTATTGTAAAAGTGAAATGAGGCTAAAATTATTAAATACTCAGGTCTTCTTCTGATAAAGTTAGTCTTAAGTTCACTTTTTATCAACAATATCATAAAACTGTGGCTTACGTTCAGATAAATTCTGAAAAATACTCTCAACAAGTGTTAGTTGTATCCTAACTATTGAACGGATCACACCCTAAGTTGAAGTTTATTTGTTCACGTTTTTTAATAATTGTTTAAAAGAAATGCTGAAACACGTCTCAACTGGAACTTTAACACTTCGTAAGAAAGGTTCACCAACTCGTGCGGATACCATAAGCATAAACAGCTCAATTAGCTTTAGCAGCAGTAATGAAAGTAATACTGGAATCGATGCCGATATTTCGAGCAGATCTTCGAGTTCAACCAGCATTCATAATATCGGAGTTCAAAAGGTATGCGTGAGATATGACTCTTAACTTTATGATAAGATTACTTCTTCTTGTAATTCTATATTTGATGAGTACTTGTAAGTCAAATTGAGTACAATTTTTATTTGATAAGTAAGAAAAGTTGCATAAATATTGACAAATATTCAATCAAAAAAGTTAGAACATAATTATAATAAGAACATTTCAACATAATTTGTATTTGTGAATAACCATATTTGGAATATCTTATGTTTGTGTTAAGATTATAGAATTTTTACGGTTCGACCACTATATTATCTTTCCCTCATTTGAAGGCGAATCTCATCACCGAATTCATTGATATCGCCCTTCGTCTTCCTCCCACTTTCATTGAATACTCTTTGCAAAACTTGATGAAAATGCATGTCCATAAACACAGACACTCCGATGATCTTAAGTTAAAAAGCAGAAAAATTAGTTTATTTGAGGAATCGAAAAGTAGTGGTCGCGCGCCCACAAATTTTCTGCATTCCTCGAACAGTGTTTTGTGAATTAAAGGTAGGCGTTGGATAAATATGCATCTCTTGCCTAAAATAAATAACAGATTGTTTCGCATTCTTTTAAAGCCTAATGTCTCGCATTACAAATATTATAATTTTGAAAAATCTATGATTTAGAGCATAGATAAACCCCCAAAATTTTATAATATTTTAATTATGTTGTATTAACCAATTTTTAAGTGTTTCAGTGGTTTTTCCTTTTAATTTATAATTTTGTGTCAAGTTTTAACGTAGGTTTTCATGTAATTAAATAAGTTGATTATAAACTTTTGGTCGTGAGATTCAATTTCAACTTTTTACGATTGCCTCAAGATTTCTAAGTTGTGTATTTTGAATGCTTATTGAATGAGTAGAAACATATACAGATTTAATTTTAAAAGCTAACTATTAATATCATTTGTCAAGTAAAAGATTTGTATTAATTTATTTAATTTTACTAAACTATGCAAATCAAGAAAAGGTAAACATTTTTTTATATTTCAAATGGAATCATCACTTTTGCTTTAGTTAATGATATGCCAACAGTAACTCTTAGTTGTTATAAGACTTGAAGTACCCCAAGAAATGCTAATCTCGTTGAGCAACTCAACTGTTGTCAAACAGGGGAGTTATTCAATAGCTTTGTTGGAAAAACAATACATTTCCAATTGAATTAAAGTTGATTATGTGATGTTAATTTACATAAAGACATCATGTGAGGTCTCATTTGAGTCATAAATAGATTTGATGATTCTTAAGTCAGACAATAATATTAGAAAATGATGTATAACTTAAGTCATGCAGCAGTACTTATTCTGCTTCATAAATAAATACAATAGTTAATGAGTTTTGTGGATTATTAAAAATCTAATATTAAATGCATAAATTGCACGTTTCAATTGAGTGCAATTCAATTTCAATTCATTTTGTTGTTTTATTTTATTTATTTGGTGGCCACAAATATTTAAGTCAAATATATTCATAAAAACTCACTTAAATTTATCAATCTTTTTAAAGAGCTTTCTTTTGTTATGAAAGAATTTGAAATCACTATTATTCAGTTTGATTTGTTGTGTTCATTAATTTTTATTATACTGTATATAAATTCCAATGCTATCAAAATTCATTAATCAAGTCTGTAAATGAACAGAAATTTATTTACTTCAAGTATCAAATGAACAAATCTAAAGATTATTAAAGAAATTTTTTATGAAAATTGCTGATATAAATAAGTGTAACATTTAGAGACACAGCAGGACTATAGCATCACACATACGATTATTGCTATAATAAATATCTATCATAAAAAATGTTGCAGCAAATGAAACAAATTCTCATTTCCTGCCTTTTTTATCGCCCTCTATTTCCTTAGCTATGGGACCTTTTGATTTTTTTTGTATCAGAATGAAGTGCTTTTGTTTGCTCACCTGGAATATAGTACAGGACCTGATACTGTATTGTAACAATAGTAGTTACCTGGAAATGCTTACTCTACCCCATATTCAATAACTTTTGGCATACCTCTCATATTCGAATCTCAAACACGCTTTTTCGTTAGTTTTTATACTAAACACTTCCATACTTTACTGCTGTCAAGAGCTTAAAGTATGAAAGAGTTGTCAAAAAGATTAGAAGTGGGATAATGACTAATGGATGAATGAATGCACCATAAGTTGGCCTCTAAATTGTCCCAAAACAGTATTGATTGTTGAAGCAAGACGTGAGGAAAGTCAATGTAAAACCTTAAAATTGATTGTTTCAACTCTTATTTACTGCAAAAATGTCAAGTAATCCAACTATATCTTGAAAGTATAACTGGGGCAGAGTTGCTATAGTAATTCACTTAGAGATTGGAGTTTGTCAGGTGTAAGTAACCTCATTGGCATATTTCTTTTGGAAAATTATCTTTTTATAAACATACTTAATCTAGAAGAACAATAATAAAAATAATAACAATGTTTAATGCTTGAAAATAGAAACAGCCTTCATAATTGCATTGAATTCCATGCAAGGATCTTTTGGCTCTTCAAGTCTTACGAAGCAATTCAGCTTCTACTTAAATCTTATTACACTGTTCTTTAAGCGACATGTAATTATCTATTTCCGTCCCTAACATCCTATCATAATATGCCCATCGGACACATTTTCATCCTTTTCATGACGTGACAACTGCACCATTAAAGTTGGGACTAATTTTCATTTGTTTGAATCCAATTTTTTTAACATAATGGTACTGTTTCGGAATAAAGGTTTCATCTTAAGAGCATTTTATATTTGTATTGCAAGCACTTGATCGATAAAATAGGACAAAAACTTGGCATTTTTGAACATTGTAAAGGAATTTATAGTTACAATGAATATTACAACGAAGCCTTGACTACGAGATTTTGAATATAGTTCTAACTTTATTTATCTAACAGAAAAGTTCAAATATATAAAAGCTGTGCCAATTAGCATAACTCTCTAATCACAGGAAGCTTTCTAGAAGTAGTCATTCTTTTTAATTAATGCAGAAGTTTCAAAATAAGCTAATTTTTGATTTGATTTGCTGGTAGTAATAAATTCAATAATTATGAGTTCATTTATTTTGAAATCAATATTATCTTAGAAAGCTTAATAAGTCAATTTGAAAGGCTATTTAACAGTGCAGGCACTAAGTTATGTTATTTTCTTAATATCAGTGTTTCACTCTTCACATCTAGATTTCAATTAAGCCTCAAATGCCTGAAGCTTTCAATAATATTTCAATTCTCTTATAGTTTTGTTACATCTCTGGATTAAATATCTCTGTTTGTGTAGAGTGAGAGAAAAATGTAATTAAAAACGTGAGAATTTTATGTATTTGTAATAAATAAGGTGTGGCTCTTCTTAGGTATTAACAAAGTATTACAGACATTGCTATTCGGTAAGGAGAGTAGCGTTACTGTTGATGTTCATGAGTTTCAATGAGAATATATCGCGAAAAAGATAAATTGGTGACACTTCATGAGCTACCAGTCGGCTCATCGGTTAGCTTTTCTCACGAGTTCCGTTTCATTCTGATGAATGCACTGAGAGATGAGTCTATTTTAACGATGAGAGAACTCAAACGTCCTTTAGAGGGAAAGAGACCAATAGTTAGACTAGTGAGAGAGGAATGCCTTTATAATGGTGTTCCACAAGTCAAGCTATCACTTCGACTCATGAGTTTCAGATGAGTTTGAACTTAAAACTCTCGAATTCTTTGTAATCAGATAATTATTTTGATTGTGAAATAACAGGAAATTATTCAAATCGAAAATAACGCAAATATAAATAAATTGGAAATCAAAATATATTTTAAATATTAAATTTTTAGTGTAATAGACGTTCAAAATTAAATTCTAGTCAAATTCCTCTTAAAAATCTTAACATGAGTACAACATTCATATCTTTACAGCATTTTTATGTACTTTCCCAGTAAAAAATTCATTTCCGATGCACTGATTTGTGAGTCGGGCCTAATGAGAGACATAGAAAGAAACATAAATATGAAAGAATGTTCTCATAGATGAGAAATACTAATATTTGGAATAATATTGAGATTTGTATTCTGCTTGATTTGAAGAGATTGAGCTTTTACTGAAAAGTGAAACAAATTCTATTGAGATTTGAAGTGCATTAACTAATGTTTTGAAAGGGAAAGATTACTGGAGTAATAAATTCAAGTTACACATAAAGCAAAGATAAAAACAAATTTCAAACCAAAAATGGCACAAACACTAGTGTAACAGTTTTATTACATTATTCCAGTTATTTATATAAATTATGCTATATTTCAGAAAAGATAGTGTATTATTGCAGAAATACGTGAATGTTTTGCTCGATATATGACAATGTCATTCAAACTGATGATACGCATCGTTGAACTTTTCAGTAAATGAATGAAATAGGAATAAATAAAGTGAAGTTTACTAACTTTACTATATGTATAGACCAATATCTAAAAAACCGGACTTATTTTTACGATTGAAGCATACTTTTGATTCATCGCTATCACTATTACATGAAAGCATACCTTAGAGCCACTGACGCGTAACAAAGTAAAGCAGTGATAGAACTTCTTTCAAAATATTACTGTATGGAACAGAGCACTAACTTTCAAAGTTGTCCTTCAAACACATTCTCATGCTATTGGGGAAGAAATATTTATCAGAATTCTATGCAAATTCATGCTTCTCTTTAATACAACATCGAAAGGAAACTATTGAAACCTCAAATGAGTGTCAAAATCATATCTCATTTCATAATTTTGCGAGAATTAAGAACAGAATGTCTTTGATCAATAAATTGGAAATATTTATTGAGTCTGTTTTTCTGCATAATTTCAATTTAATATAAACAGTTCAAATAATTTACTGATTTGACTCCATATTTGCAACTATATTTGATTAAATTTTCGCTAACTTGTAAGACATGCATTCGGAATATTGTTTTAAACTTGAATCTAAATATTAACTCACTTATCATATACTTATTCGAAACTTATAATTATTATGAAAATGACTTTTGAAAGTTATAATTTACATTAATGTTCATTACATTACATTAATTAATGTTTTCGACCCATACCCTTACGCATTAGAGTTTTCGACTTGAGTGGAGGCATACAAATCTATTTCTAAATAAATAAATATTCGTTTTGTTTTGCAAAGAAACTGAATATTTGGTTTTTTGAGACAATGCATTGTCACTAACAGGCATTTTTATAATTTGAATAGTTTTAGCTTAAGGGGATTTTCTCCCAACTAGTGATTAGTTTTGATCAGTTTATATGATTTCAAAGTATAGAATGACTCTCACACGAATCAACCCATAACAGTATTAATACAAAACACATATGACAGGGCTTTTCTCATAATATTCCATGAGTTAACGAATACCTGTATGTTATCATTGAAATAGTCAACAACTTAAATCATTTTCACAATCTCAATGTTGGTCTTCCACTTCCTCGTAGTTTCTTTCGTCATATATTAGACAGATTAACCATTTTAACAACTTTTTAACTTCTTTATAAACTCTTTAATTACTTAGAGTTTTATTGTATAGTTTTATTGATGGACTCTTCGAAAAATAGTTTGTATTACTTCTTATGAAAATTTTACAAAATACTAAAAGAGAACCAATAAATCAATAATAATAATAATAAATCATAAATAAGAGAATTAAACTATAGAATGAATTTCATTTCATAATTATTTTAATAACTATAGCCAATAAAGTCTTTATTAGATGTTTAGTTGTTTTCGCAAAAATTTAATGTCGAATTAAAATAATTTCGAAAGAATTAAAGAACATTCTCATGGGTATTGCAAAACATAAAAAATTTCAACTTCGAAACTTTTTACCCTTTATTTTATTACAAAATACTCAAGACTTTCATTCCTGTTTTAATCTTTAAAATAGACTAAAGATATGAAATAATCTAAATTCTAATTATTGCAAATGATTTAAATAATAATTTTCTAGATAATTCTATTTTGAGGGTCCATTAGTTTGCCTCAGAGTTTATTTAAATGTGTTAATAATTAGGCTTTATTTAGTTCGAGTTCACATTCAAAAAAGTTTATTTTCAGATATTAATCGTGAGACAAGTGACTGATTTGATAATATATTATGAGAACAGTAACTGTTTTGCATTCTTTCTACTCTATCCAAAGTAGTTTATTTATTATAATTTATTTTCGCAAACCATCATTTAATTCTATTGTATAGAACTATTATCTCACGTAATTGGGTTGTTGTGTTGTCACCTCTCAAATGTGACTTCAACGAAATGATTTCATTTTTATGTTTGTTTAAGTAAATCCACAATTACATCAAACAATTATGTGGATCAGATTCATGTGTCGGACGTATAAACTAAGCCGTGACACGTATTCTTCTTATCTAACTTATGATCAAATTAATAACTTTAGGGTTTGATTGCCTGGAAGTCGGAACTAAACTACTCTTTCAATAATGACTGAATTAGTTTATCAAATCATTCATCAAATACTTTATCATTATTTATTAGTATTAGTTATCAAAAAAATCCAAAATATTTTTTCCTGAGACTAATGAATTCTGTCGACAAGAATTTGAAAAAAAATTGTTAAAATAAACGCATTTTACACTAAAATATCTGAATTTGGTTTTTATTTGCATTTTAATTTATGGAAAAATAAAATACATTAATAGAGAACAATTCAAAAGCTAGAAATACTGTATTCATTAAGTTTGGAGAATTGCATTCATATGTATGGAGAAAGAGCTGAGCAATTGTCATACCAAACAGTCATTTTTTGATTTCTTTTCCCATGCATTTCTGCATTTGATATTTGTTGGTTCATTCAAATAAGCCTTAAGCTAAATAATCGCGAGGCATATAATTTGCAGACGAGTAGCACATTCATAACTTTTGCTTTAGTAGCTCATCATCATGAAGACCGAAATAAGTATTTATGATTGACACCCAAACCCTGCTCTAAGCAATACTTTCGATCTGTTACAACAGTTACTACTAACATATTTATAAATCGATTGCAACCATTGATCTCAATATTATAACATTGTTTAAGCGCATATTTCTAGAAAACAATTTATTCATGATTTTGGAAAAATTAAATCAAAAGAGAATTGCATTATTTTGAGCTATTTTATAGCAAAAAGGAATATAAGTTACTTTCATGTATTCTTATAAGTTTAAATTGAACACATTAATGGCTAAGGGATATACGCCTTTTCCGTTCTTAGATTGAATTTTTTTTGCTCACAAAGAGCCCTGAATTAAAGTTATTCATTAAATATAGACTTAATGTCCATGAAAATAAATAAATTGAACTTATATGAAGAGGTCTGAGAAGAAATTTCAAAATAGCTGAATACTTAACTTGATGTCAAAATCGATGAATAGCGGTACCAGTCATTGATTATTAAAAAAAATTATTGCCTTAAAAATTTTGTATAAACTAAAAAATAATTAATTAATTAATTATAATTTGTTATTATTTATTCACAAGTAACTAATTCTAAATTTTCTCAAAATTCAGGTCATGATAAAAATATATTCTAAAGTTTTGTGTTCAGACGTCGAATATAAAACCTTATCGATTACAAACCAAACCTCAAGCAAAGAAGTGGTTCGATTGCTGTTAAATAAATTTCGACTCAAACATCGAGATCCAAATTTGTTTTATTTAACATTTGAAGTTTGGATAAGACAAACAGGTATGCTTTGCATTAAACAAACTTTTTTAGAAACCAACAATAATTTCAGAAATTACTTATTATTCAAGAAAAGCTTCAAACAAAAGCTGTCAAATAATTATGACACGAGTACTAATAATAATAGAAAAAAATATTCAAATGAAGGGTGAAAATTAGTGAATAAATGAATTCTTAAAAGAATAAATTACTAAAATTCGTCAAAAAACTGATTTAATTCAAACGAATTATGAAACTTATTTTCTAGAGAAAAATTCCAAGTATTCTTTGTTTTCTTATTGTACTTCAAACTAATTGTTATTTCTTTAA
The DNA here is from genome assembly GCA_034694065.1 of Camisia spinifer. Taxonomy (NCBI): domain Eukaryota; kingdom Metazoa; phylum Arthropoda; class Arachnida; order Sarcoptiformes; family Camisiidae; genus Camisia; species Camisia spinifer. The sequence continues at coordinate 13,347 of JAQFXV010000937.1, forward strand.
TTCTTTGAATGCATGCAACAGGACTATTACAATAGAGTGCATAGTATTATACACTCATTTCTTTATAGCATTGTTGTATAATATGTTTTGAGAAAATCCTTGAAATAATTCATCAGCAGAACCAGACTATTTTTCATTTCAATAGTTTAACTTCTTATTATTGACTTAAAGTCAATATTTTTTCTAATATAAAGAGTTGAATACTGAAAATTTTTTAATGCTAACAGAAATACAGAACATTAAGAATATTACTCTGTATATACTTGTATAATACCTGTATATTGTATTATAACACTGAAATTTTGTTCAGGGTAACTATTAATTATATTAATTATATTAATTAATTAATACTATTAATTATATTTCGCAGATATTTTATGCTCTTTTACAGTAATTATTTGTCATTCTTTCCTAAACTTTCATTGATATCTCGATGGAAATTATATCTTAATTAAGTTACAAACATGAGTTTTCACAACTTAAACAAAGGATACAAACAGAATATCGATTGAAAAAATTACTAATCATAACCGAAATCAAATGAACAGAATTAAATATCAAACCCCTTTCCCTTAAGGTCACTAAGTTTATAAATAATAGCAAAAGTACTTAGTTTTCAATTTGATAATTTCATCAAAAGTAAATAAATTAGATTTGCCCTAATCTTTAAGATAGGATTTCGTGCCTTAAAAATCAGACTCGTTTTTAACAACTGATGCGATAAAAATTTGTATAAGAGTTCATTAATTTTACAATAACTTGCTTGAGATAATGCTTAATCGTATGATCAGTTTTTTGGTTTCATTGAGATATCAATAATACTGATAGATATAATGTTAGAATTTTTGAAATAAACTATCAAATGAATTATATTGATTCAAATTTTAGGAATCCCCATAAGAAGTGTAATGGTTTTAGATGATGACACGTGTCCAGCTCTACTTCAGTCATGTTATCCACAAAAGGACTTAAAGTATGACATCATTGAATACATAATTAAAAAGTATAGAGAATAAGATTTTGTTTCATTTGCTACAATAGATTTTCTTTAATGATGCGAAGGGGAGGACTCATCAAAATTTATGACAGCTGTCTTATGTCAGGAGTATGTCATCATCTGCAATAAGACTCTTGTGAATCAATTAACTTAAGTTGCATTTATTTTTAGTCCCATTACAAGAGCCTTCTGTTGTCTGATCGAACGACTGTAGAAGATCTCATTCAACTACTGCTAAACTGCTATAGTCTTAAAGAAAGGCCTTCAAAGTTTGCATTATATGAAGTTTGTCCGTCACGTAAATGTAAGACATCTGTTGTTCTTCTTTCTCAATTTCAAAGTTTCACATTTTACTCTATTTTAGGCGAACGAAAGCTTCACTGCCATGAAATCCCTCTTTCAATTCAGTCCGAATGGCCGAACCCTGATATATATGTTTTTCAACTGAGAAAAAACATCGACGAATGTCAGAGAAGAAAAAGAGAGGTTTGTCTTTCTTAAAATATTAGAAGTTTTTCTTATGTATATTTTTCTAAAATAGCTACCCTGGACTAAAACACTGGATCATTCTGGAAATGTTATGTTTCATCTTAATAACAAAGATGAAGTCAATACAACATCAATTCATTCGCCAACATTGAAGCCATCGTTTAATAATTACGAAAATTATTTTTACATTTGAATGATTAAAGCAAATATTAATTCAATAAGTATTGCATAACTAGTCTGAATCTCAACTTCACAGTACAACAAATCAAACTTTAAGAATTAATCCTAACTTTTAACCAAATAACAAAACAGAGTATTGTATTATTTGCTTTTTGTGTTCAAAATATTTGTGTAAAATTTGTATACAATATAATGAAAATTCACTATTTTTTCGCTTGTTATGAGAAGTTTTCAACTACAATATAATCTCTAAATTTTTAATAACGAATGTTTTCACTTAAATGATTAACTTAAAAAAGGGTAGTTTTAAATATTTTGTAGATTTTTATTATGTACAGTATTTGGCACTTTTGTTGTTCTTTTGGAAATTACAATCAGAAAACGAAATCCGTTACTGAACTGTTATTATTGATTAGAATTTTAATTTTTTATGAGTGAACGAAAATCAAGTGAAATTCATTAATCATCAACAATATGAAAATAATGGTTCGATTTTGTCTGACTGTACACCTAATGTAATATACTTTTTATAGCTTAAAAATAAGTTAACATATGTATGAAAATTCAATTTTCTAAAATATCTGTATATAATTAAATAATGAAAAGAGTATTGACATTAATGTAATACTAAATTAAACTATACATTCGTAGTATTTATTTAATTTTCTTATATCATTGTCTGTGAAATTTCCAAGTTTTTTGGCTCTTCCCAAAAGACTTAATGGAATTGTATTATTCAATGGCTTTATTGTTGTCAATTCTTTTGATTTTGCGAATGCATTATATTCATAATGCATAATAGATTCATAATCATAAGGCATTTTGTAGTCAATGACTTCACTATATTTATCAAAATTAATATATTCTTCTTTATCAATATTATTCCATAAAATGTTCACATATTCGTCTCTATCAGTTCTGGACTGTTCGTGAAAAAATCCCAAAGTATGCATCAATTCATGAATAATAACACCTTTATTTATACAAATTGGAGACTGAAGTGAAAGTTCTTGAACTCCTTTTTGACGGCCAACAGAGGAAAAACACCCAAAATTAGAAGTTATTACCACAAAATCTTCTCTATTTACTACCGTTGGGTCCTAATTAATGAAAATTATTAAAAAGTCAAATAATTGTAAATCAAAGTTATTTTAAATGCTACAGAATAATTGCAACACAATTATTACTGCTGAAATGCGAGACAAATTTTCAATAAAGCTGATTTAGTACACTAACATTTCTACTAAAATTAAAACTAAATTTTAGTTATCTGTATAAATCTGTTTTCCCTATAATTCATTTTTTATTCCCAGAGTTCTCAGACTTACAATATGTCACAAATGTATCAAAATTAGCGATTGAGGAAAATCTCAAATAGTTTGGAAGAATCAGTGAAATTTAATTCTATTCTGGATACACATTAGAACATCGGATTTCACTACAATTACGCTCAAGACCAAAACTCACTTATTTATTGTTACAGTATTTCAAATGGAATACAGTAACTTGCGTTCGGATGCCTAGCATTCCAGGTTATGCTTAAATTTCCGTGACATGCATTATAGAATTCAACAAATTTGTTTTGTTGAGAAACATCGACACAAATCAG
>JAQFXV010000938.1:0-16591 GCA_034694065.1 Camisia spinifer
TTTCTCAACTTATTGCTCAACAATACAGATAAAACATTTATGAAAAATGTTTTAAAATGCTTATTGAAGATGAACTTCTTCCAAATTCCCTTTCAATTTATGGTCTCAATTATAATAATCATGTTAATTGTTTATGCAGATGTTTTAATATTTTTGTAATGTTTCATAAAACAAAACTTATGCCTACTGTTCAACTGTATTAAATCATATTTGTCCTGAACTTTTTAACCGACAGCGGCGTAACATATTCTCTTCATCATGATATTCATTGAGGTTTTATTGAATTTAAACTTCTACACAAAAAACCCTATTTTTGAGTGAAATAATTGAATTTTATTCTATAATGAATTGGAAATTGATATTTTATAAGCTATATTTTGATGAATAAAAAATTTAAGTTCAGATAAATATCAATCACGAGGTTTTTCGGATAAATATCAGAAGTTTTAAACTTCTCGACTACACATCTATTCACCTAATATGTATTCATCAATTTTAGGTTTAAAATAGAAAATTTATTATTAATTTTTCATTTAAATTCTTGTAAATTGTAAATTCTTTTAAAAAATAATGAAGAAAACAATATAACTCCACACAACTCCTCCTTTCAAATTAAACATAAAGAAAATTCCGATCAAACATTAGTTCATTTTTTTCAAAGATTGTTTTTCATACATTTCTATAAGAATATTCTCGATTAAAAATAAATGAAATCTTTATTGAAAAGATTTTTTTGAATTGAATGCTTAATCCAATGAATATTATATATATATTTTTATCACATTCTTTATGCAATAAAAGTGCACAATTTGTTAGGAGAAAAAGCGAATAAGTTTTGCATAATAATTATATGTAAATTACTATAGTTTTCAAACTGCTTGAGGGTTACAATAATGGCTTCTAAAGAATTTAATTTCATTCCTTGATTTAGCTTCAAAAACGCCTTTTTGTCTTAATCGAAGAAAATGCAATCTATCTTTTAAATGTATTCACTCGTAAAATTTGCTTCAGTTGTGAATAATTCAAGTAAAAATGTTTCGCTATTCAACTGATTAGTGACAAAGAGTTCGCATAACAGACTATAACAAAAGTGTCAGTCTATTCAGCTCTTATTGAAAAAATTTAATTAAAAATATGAATTATATCTTAGTTTTCAATTAATGAAGCTTTTACTAAATCTTGAAGTATTTTTTGATATCTTTATAAAATCTGAATTAATTAAGAAACCTAAATATCTTCATAAAGATTGTAATATTTCTAAAAATAATTGTGAATATGACTAATCTATATTCTGCTCAGGATATTCAGATTTTGCAATATTCAGGAAACTCCTATTCTATTTTAGTATTTTCTATGAAAAACTGAATAATTCAATCAATTCTTTAATGTTAAGCAGACTCTATAATTTAGAAATGGATTCATTTTGAGCAAAATTTTTAGAGTATGATAAACAATGTTTTCATATTGATATTTGTCTTTCCAATACTGAAACTGTTGCTAAATCGTTTCTTAAATAATATTCAGTATGAATAATGCAAACATGCATTAGAATCAAGACTTACTTGTATAACATGAATAATTTTGCAATTAAATACAAATTATTAATTTGTTATTTAAGAATATTAGCATTCTATCAAGAATGTGATCATTTTCAGAAAGATTCTATGGAAGGAAAATGTCTCCATTTTCAAAATCTCTTAAAATTTATACTTAATGTCATATTAACATAGCATGAACTCATTTATTTATTATTTTAGAAAATAAACCTTTCGAATTCAGGAGTAGAATTATATATATGAGTATAGGGTGAGTATTTTATAAAGGCCACCCTCGCTGTATTGTTATGCAAAGGCGTAATAATGAGATTTCCTCATATTTTCTAAATTTGTTGTATTTCAATATTTTTGAGCTGTTAGGAAACAGTCTCTTGATTGATATATGATAATTATGTTGAAATTTTGTTTTAAAAGCTAATAATTTCTGTTGATAAGGGAAATCGATATAATAGGAAGCCAAAAGTGTAACATGTGTTATAATGTATAGTCTTATTTAATCTAACTTTTCATGTTAATTGTTTTGTGAAAGTTTTTATATTTTTGTAATGTTTTTAATAAAATTTTGTCATGTGTTCATCTGCAATAAATACTTTTTCTAAAGTTTTTCAAATGACATTGGCGTAAAAATATTTATTGATATTTGTGTTATGTTTCGGTCATTCAATACATTTCTTATTATAATTCTTAATCAAGATTCACTTATTATTCATTCCACAATCACTGAAAAAATTAATCTTTTTTGAAAGAGCGTCTCTTATCAAATGCTCACTCGTTTTATAGACTGTTTATACATTCGTATAATAGACTGAACTAACACTTTAGTTTATTTCAGTCGCAAAAATTTTAATCTATTCGCATGACTTAACAGGAAAACAGTTTTGCCTTTTATGAGATCTACATTTTTAGCGCTACACTTGCTGTATATTTTTGTTCTTCTTGTTTCAGTTGTGATGGATTTTTGAGATATAAATTTGTTGCCTCACTAAACATCTAATGTATGATATGTTCACATCAGTATACGTTAAATACTGATCGCGAAAATTTTTATTTGAGCGAAAAATTGAGATTAGATTTTGAGACGAGAGCGGAGAGAGAGAGAGAGAGAGAGAGAGAGAGAGAGAGAGAGAGAGAGAGAGAGAGCAAAGACGCGAATTCTCAGTGTTAATCTTATTGCTGACAGAAAATCGCGATGAATTACTTTTGGTTAGGATTAATTCAAGGCCTCAATTAATATTTCTTCACATAATTGGAGCTCAAGTTAATATTGCATTTTCGCCATAATAAAGATTTATCGGATGATAAACAAGATTCTACAAATGAACTTTTTCACGGGAGAGGGAATTTTATCCATATTTTTGTCAGAGATGTATAGAGGGGGTATTTTTCAAAAAGTTTCGCAGAGGTATTTTCCAGAAACTTTCAGACACAAACATAATATTTTTGAGGAAATATATCACAATTTCTTTGAAAAAATTCCAAAAATTTTGACCAAAAATATTTTCAAGCAAAGAATAGGTCATTAAGGTCAAAAACCAACAGAGGGGGTTAATAAAAATCACAGAGGTGATTTGATTGTCAAAAAATACAGTTAGGGTTATGATTTTCAAAATCATATTGAGCATACCCACTGTGCCCCCATTTTTGAAGTCTGAAGATTAATAATTTAAACAATCAAATAATATTAAGTTAGATTAATACAAAAATGTTATTCATTTCAATCAATATTTTTATAGTTAATGAAAATACAATTTAATTGCAAGTTAGGGAGTAATTAGTAGAATTACTAACAATTAAATGCGGTGACTAATACTCTGCGAATAGCTTGCGCTCGCATTTTCAGTGTTCGTAAGGATGGATAATTGCTTAGCCTTTCATTGAGTCCTATTATCTTATTATAGTCTCGGTTCAAAGCAGTTAGGAATTCATTCATAATCATTCACCTGTCATAAGAATAACCTTTATTTTGCGGTCTTTAATATTAAATTATCAGAAAATTCTATAAAATTTCTAAAATACTGTTAGAAATTATTTGTATTATTCAATTTTGAAGAACGATCGGATATCAGTTATTAAAATTATTGAAAATTGAAGCCAAAAATATTTAAAATTACAAAGAGTGGATTGTATTAATAGAAACAAATTATAATTAGAAATAAATAATTTTGCTTTTCCAAAGCGAAAGAATTGAAAAAAGTTTAATTTCGAGGTTTTTGAGTAAGCATAAAAAATGCATTATTCAGAGTTTTGAGCATAAAAAAGTAAAATTTGCGTAAAGAGCATAAATATTAAGCATAAAAACATAATTCAAAGCATAAAACGACCGATTTTCAGGGCATAGAAGCATAATAAAAGACATAATTAAGTCAAAACCAAAATCATAAATATTTATCAGTAATCATCGTAATATTTTTATCATTAAATGATCGATAATTTAAATTAAATTATTTCAAAGAACAAAAGTTAAGGTTTCGGTAAAAGTTATGATTCAATCTTTGGTACAATAATAATATATTTGATCAAAAGCTATTTTAATCAATTGAAATACAGAGGTGTTTCCTTACCGTTAACTTATATAAAATTCACTCAAGAATATCAGTTTCATATTCTCTTTCATCACCCAATCCTTCATCGGGTGAATCTCTGGCATCGATAGCGAGTAGAGCTGCGAGAGATCCTCCACTTCTCCGACACTGTTTGGCCGAAACTCTGGCAGGTCTTAAAGTGTAAGAAAATCCTGCGTGAGATCTATTCGAATGTCCATTCGGTACATAATTATAGTCATTATGATTAACAAATCCTTGATTTCGATTAAACTGATTGCTATTATGATTGTTATGTTTATCACTTTCTAATGATTCCATTGAATGACCAAACCTTGTCTGGTAGTTATAAATAGTGGCGTTATTCGAAAATCGAACTGAAAGATGATCTTTAGGATTCTGTGACAGCTTTTGCTGATGAAACCGTTGATTCAGTTCATCGGTTATATCAGAAGCTCTTCGTCTTAGTTCTTCGTGATTGGGAACAAATTTCGAAGAAGTTGGCACTGAATTAACACAATTACTAACTTTATGATTATCAGAATGATTAAAATGATTCAAACTTTTATGGCTATTATCACTATCAGACTGAGGGTTGTGTTCAGGTTTCTGTGACTTTAGTTGTTCTAACTGTTGATGATCATCAACTTCCTGATGGTTTATCACATCGATCATTAATTGACGATTATTATCACTTATTATATCACTATTGAAGCACTTTAAATGATTATCATTAACACTGCTGTCGTCATCGCCAGTATTTGTTTTATCATTATTTTGATTGTTATCGCCGATAGTCTTCATCTCTATATGATTACTAGTGACCGAAGTAACATAGCTATTATGATTCATACTCACTGATAGCAATTTGCGTTCATCAATATTTCTATTTGAATCACTATTTTGATTAATACGATTTGCAGAGTTTATGCCTTCGTAATGGGTTTTTGAACGCAAAACAACAACACAAATACCGATAAATATAAGCAAGAATATAAACATAGCGCCCAAAACCATTCCGGCAACTTCTTCGCCGGTATAACTATTTATCCCAATTTGACGTTTATTGACAGTTAAGGTTAAATTTGATGATATACTGCCAGCTTTATTACCGCCGACACACGTATAGCTATGATAAATAAAATACAATTACAATTACATAATGTTATCATTTTTGGACTTTAGACTAGTATTGATGTCAAATCTATAGAAAAATCTAAGTCCAAGTCTAAAGCAATTTTAAAAATTTGCTTTCGAACCTTAAAAATTGTTTGAAATACAAAACTTAATTCAGAACATCAAGTGTTATAAAAATTCAGATCTAAAAATGAAATTTATTTTACAAACCTCTAATTCATTGCATTAAATTTTTAATCTCTTAAATGCTCTGTAATTTTAAACAATTTGAATAAATGTTATGTCAAAGTAAAAATTTCAATAGAAAGTAAAAATTTAAAAATCTAATCTAAAATCTAAGTTTTAGACCATGTCCAAGTCTAAAGGTTTTTTGGATATGAGATCTAAATTCTAAAAGGGTTTTCGAGATATCCTAAAAGGGACATGAGATATAAAGTTTAATGTTTTAGACCTCAAGTCTAGATTTTTAGCGGCATTACATTACTATCATATAATTAAAAGGTGTTTCACATTATATTCCTTAATACAGAAGTAACTACTTTTGCATTTGATTCAAACTATTTCTTTTTATTGCGAAATCGTTTTCGACATTAGAGAACAAGTTATTAATAAAGATTTGATATCTTTCTAATGCTTTCCTATAAATGAATAATTGATGTCTTATTTTTTTATATAAATTATATTTTCGTTTCTATTTAAAGTCTAATGTATGGGTTCTGACTATAAATCAAAAGAAAAAAAGATTAAACTTTCACTTTCTGTCTTTTTTTCAAAATAATTTATTATCTGAAAAATAAGTGATTTTAAAACATCGTTTAATTCTTAATATACACACACTTTTCAACAAAATATATGAAAAATTCTACTTATTTTAGAATAAAAAGTTCATTATGTTCTATAAATAAACCCCTAAAACAATTAAATTTTAAAACCATTCATCTTATTCACTGACATCAGTATCAGATACTTATAAAATAATTTAAGAAACTTTTTCTTTATACAGTTTAATAGTGTTTTTTTTATTTGACTTTTAGTTCCCTTGATTCCGATTATTATTATCAACAGAATATTCTTGATATAACTTCTGTTCAATTTAATAAAATCAAAAAATTAATAATTAAATCCAAAAATAATCTTTTCTATTATGAATGAAATTCTATTATTTTTAAAAATAGGACAAAATATAAGCACAAAAAAGTTTGAAAGTTTAACATCTTATTAATTATACTCTGGTTTTAATTTTTGCTCATATTTTCCCAAATCTATAATTTGTGAGCTTTTCTACTGAATTGATCTCACGTTGAAAATATCCAAGAGAGCAATGAATAAGAAAACTATTCCGATTTATTTATTTATTCATTGTTTCGGGCAAAAAACTAACGAATCTTATATTTGCACAAAATTCTGATGAAATATTTATAACGCAACAAATTTTTTGTTGATTCAGTACTGGTGTAATGGAAAGGATGAATATAAGTTGATATATTTCTTATTTGTAAACTCATAACATTTGTAGTGCATTCCTATTTATAGCATTACTCAAACTATTTTTTTTATCAACTTTTTTCCCTATAAAAACATTTCTGATATTATCCTAGTTTTGTTTCGCTTTCAATATTTTCTTAAGCCAGAGCTCAACAGAGACTTTTTCAAGGAGTTGGTGTTTTACATATTTTTTGAAAGGGGGTATAGGAGTGGGTATTTTCAAAATTTTCCACAAGGGGGGGTATAGTGGGTATGCAAAAACGTTCAGAGGCAAACATAATATTTTTGAGAAAAAATGTTACATTTCTTTGAAAAAATTCGAAAATTCTAGATTTTCCCTATATTTCGAACTAAAATGTTTTATTTTTGAGCTAAATAACAAAAAAGGTCATCATAACAATCAAAGGAGCTATAGAAAAAAATCTACATAGGATATTTTCGTCAAAAAATTGACGGGTGAGAGTATAATTTCAAAAGTCACCATGTGTATACCCACTGTACCCTCCACATTGTCAAACTCTGCCTTAAGCTATCATTCTATTGCCTTTTCATTCCGCTCTTATAATGGATAAAATATTTATTCTTCAACTTCGACAAAAAAAATTATATAATCATTGTTTAGAAATGAATCATTCAACCTATTTATATGACATTGTATTGCAATACATCAAAATCCTTCCAACTTTTGCTTTCATTTCAATGTCTTTCGTATTTGAAACATTTCAAACCAGGTTTTTATATAAAAGTAATATTTCAAACAAAATTCATTTTAGATTAAATTATACACAATTGTAGTGCAGTTTCAGTGAAAAAGTATTTGAAATAATAGAACTTATTTCCATTTGCATTTATGGTAATTCTGATTATCAATAATTTATAACTTTGAATCTAATTTATTGCTTTCAACATAATAAAAATGATAATATTTTATCGATTAAAAAATAAGAAAAGAATAAGAAAGGTTTTTCAATAATTTTTATTGAATAATAATAAAAGAAAGACCAATACCTTCCGGCATCTTTTTCGAGAGCATTCGTAATATATAAAGTACTACTCCTTTGAAAGGGACCATTAGATCCTTCTTTAATGAGATACATCTGTCGACCGAAAGTCATTAACGACATGTTCTTAATAGCTCTTCCCTTTGCCTCCCACTCGACTTTGACCGCTGGAATTGCACTTATGATACAATCTATAGATGCGTTATCACCTAAATAACAAATTATTCAATTAATGCAAAATTTAACATGTTTACAAAAATTTCAGTTTCAATTTTGAAAGGAATATTTCTAATTGAATGTTGTTTTTTAATGACAGCTCCTTTGAGTTCTTTTCTGAATTTTATTTTAAAATGTGTTAATTCAAAAATTTTTATGTTCATGAATCAAAGTTAGAACTTTAGATTTTTCAAAATAATTCATTATCAATACTGTCTTATCAATGATTCTTATATTGTTCGTTACTTTATTTCAATGTGTTTTCACTTTTCATAGTTTCAATTAAGAGTTAGTCAATGAATGAATTATTGATAAAAAAAAGTTTGGAAATAAAAGTAATTTTGATTTCCAGGATTTTAGTTCAAGGATTTAGGCTCAAAAGTTCATATATTTTAAGATTCCTCTATCTCTAGTTCAAAACAGTTTGAAATAAAATTCAATATAAACCTCAAAAGCGCTCATTTTGAAAAACACAATTCAATTGAATTGAATATTCAGGATTTGTATGCATGTATTCAACAAGAATTGCTTAATTAAATAAAAAATCTCGAGAATCACCTGCAATGCTCAGAACTAAACCTGAATACTGAAAGAAAGTATGCTTTAAGGAGAAAGCTTTGTATTGTTAGCTGAATAGAGAAACTAAGGCTTGTGTTAAAGCGAATCGATATTAATTACGTTATAGAGCTGTGATTAGGCATTAGTGGCACATAAAATATGAAATAATTCGAGAACACTTTATTAGTCTGTCAAGACTTTCATTACTATATAAGGTAATTGTTTCAATCAATTTGATAATCACTAAACATTTGCAGAGAAGGAAATTTTTATATGCATTTGTGATAACCTGACCGAAAATTATCAGAATTAAAATTGAAACCAGAATTTCACTCAATTCCTATTTTAATCTATGAGATTGAATCTCATTAAATATTAATCTTCATTAAAAGCATGAATATTAATGAGTGAACAGATTGGGTGTTTGTTTTCTAATGAATAATCATTAAAATTGTATTGAATTAAAATTTTCAAAATTAACTTTCAATGAGAATATTTTTTCGAGAAAAATAATGAATGCAATGATTATATTGTTTTCAATGACTTTCAAAATTATATTATAAACAATACAAGCTGTGAGTGTCTAAACGTGAGTAAATTTAATGAAAGCAATAATGATGAAAGTTATAGTGAGAAAAATAACAATAGAATAATAATAATAATTACAGAATAACACAAACTTAAGTGAGTGAATGTTACACAACTAGAGTGTTTATACCCTGTTATACCCCTTCTTCACCTATTATGGTAGCAAAAACGACTTGCAATTTATTTCCGCATCATTAGTCTGTGACTTGAGTTTCATAGAGAAGAGTACAATCATTGAGGCAAAGATATAACGCATCTTTTTGTCCAGTGATAAATAGGGTATAGTTGGAAATTAGTTATTTGCCAATCAATTCACTACTTTTTCTTTCAATGTTTGTACAAATGAAAACAAATTAAATGCCATTTATTCAGAATAAATGCTGAACTTCCATATATAAGCAAGAGGGGAGGGTGAAGGTGGTCTCAGTTAAACCTCTAAAGCTCAAAAATCTAATCCTTCTAAGATTTTTGGAAAAAATATTTGCTTTTCAGGACAATTTTTGATTCAAATTCAACAGGAATAAAAAATTTCTAAGAATTTTTGAGATGATAAAAATTTTATAACAAAATAATGATTAAAACTATATCTGGGATTTTTTCAATTATAAAATAGATTAAAGATTAAACTTTCAGAATAATAACTTTAAGATATTTTTTCTTTTCAATTAAAAAAACTTCTTATATGTGAAAGAATTACTGAAAAAATTCATTTAAAATAAAACATTTTGGAAAATCCTAGAAAGTATTTCCTTATGAAAACATAAGTTTTCACCCCTTTCTGATTCTACCAGTTAGACCCCACCCTCCAAGAGGGTACTTGCTTATGTATGCTGAACTTTTATTTATCTGATGCCTGCCTGCACTTCGTCAAGCTTCTCATGAAACTCCTTTTATTAGAAATGAGTTTTCATTCAATTAATGTAATTAAATAAAAGTTTTTAATGATAAAAGCTGTTAAAATTTCTGGGATAATAATCATTATTTAATAAAACGGCTTGTTTTTTGTCAATTTTATTTTTAATGAAAAGGAAAAATTATAGGATTATTTGGCAAAAAATATATAAAAATCTATAGTTTGTTGAGTTTCATGCTATCAATAATTGAATGCTATCATTAAATGAGTATTTAATGGAAGTTTTACTAATATTTTTATAATTATCTCAACTTAACATTTTTCTCATTAAGTTTTTGCTATTTTCTAAAGTTGTATAAACTATTGATATTTTAATTTATTTTAAGCACCAATGTATTATTCAAAGCTTTTTCCAATTTTAGACAATATATCTTTTGAAACTTGAGATCTGAGACAAATTCTAAATTCATTTCTACGAATGTTAATGACATGTCAAATGCATGATAAATGAAAAGCATAAAATATATAAAAAACTTTCATTTTGATCATTTTTCAATTTTGTTCGCTTCGCAAATTAAATTCTCATATTCAGTAATTCAATTTGCATTACGTTTTTATTTTATTTTACGTCTATTTCTTCCTCCTGGAAAACTAATGCCTCAAATTCCATATTAATTCTTATGTTTTATTCTTAGAGAATCGATTGGCTTATCATTGAAAGTAATTTCTCTTTTTCATATATTTATATTAAAATATATTTTTATGTGTAGAGAACTGTTGCTAACACTGGAGTGCACTCGAAAATTAACTCAATATCAGAGTATTTTCTGTAAAAATTAATGAATACTATATCTCACACACTCTTTCTTTCTTCCCTCTATTTTCCTCTCCCTCTCAGATCATAACTAATAACAAGTATATCAAACTCATTATAACTTTTCTGCCTTCAGTTCACTTGTTTGCCGTTTTATTAATAGAGTTTACTTTTTGATGAATTCTGTGAATGACACTCAAACTGATTGTCCAAAAGATAAACTATTAATAAAATGATTGCATACAAAAATCTTTTTCCTAATTAATAAAATTTAGTATATTTTTAAGGCTAAAACTTATTAACGTCATTTACCTGTAGATATTGTTTAACTTGGATTCAAATTTGATAATTGTTATAAAATTCTAGTTTTGTAACTTTCATAAACATTAAGTCCTTTTTAATTCGATTTCAAGTTTACTCAAATATATTTCCTAATCCTATTTAATTGTTGAGCTAATCAAATAAATTTCCTTTTTAAGCAAATGGGTTTACACTTTACTCTAAAAGTTTGTTATATTTTTCGAAATTATAGGTTTATTATCAGATAATTGCTATAAAAAACAATTCATACTCAATCTGAAGCATTAATTTAATTGATTTTAAATATAATTAATTGATTTCTTGAAATAAAGAAATAGCAGAAACAGAGCTAACACTAACTCCCATTTTGGTCGCAAAACGTAGAAACTAGTAATCAGTAATGAAATCAGAAAATTGATAAAATATTAACTAAAATGAAAAGCGGATTATCAGCGACTGTTGTGACGAAACTCTTTGATATATTTTATATTTATATTCATTTTACTGTATAAAAAAGTAAAGTTTAAAAAATAAATAAATTAAACTCTTAAAGTAAATCGTAAACCGGAAACGGAAATGTATTTTATTAGCTTAACAATTAAATAGTTTTCGGAAACATATTTTAGTAAGCCTGAAATGGGAATGAAAAAGTCTATAATTCTTATTTTTTGCATTTAAAAGTCATTGCAATTAGAAAAGATTATTCATATTTTTTTATAACTTCAAAAAGTGCTTTGATTTTTATTCATAAACTCCATAACATCATAAAATAATTTATATTTTTCTCATCGCTTTCATAATAAATTACCAGAACTGACACTTTCTGTCTCATGTCTATAAATTTTGTTAATATACCAAAAGAAAAAGGTTATAAAATCTGATATATTCAGTATATGAAGAGAGTAAGAGTGTGTGAAAGAAGGAGAGACTCAAAAGTGTGTGTCTCAGCGTTTGAAAGTATTTTTCTAATAATTTTGATGCAAATGATGAATTGCTGTTAATTTTTCATCACTTTTTTCACTGATGATAAATTTTCGCATCACTGTTAAGCCATGCGAGTAAAGACTGAAATACATTAATCGTTACGTATATAAGAGGGAGAAAAAGAGGAAAAATAGAGAAACACTTCAGACATAGAAAACTCTTTTCAGCGACGCTTTTGAGATATGGAATACATTAAACAGAATATATCAGTGAAGTATAGGGAAGAATATTTTGCAGGCCTATTGAGTGGTGCTTACAGTTATGTTTGCTTTTGTGCTGTTAAGAACTTTAGAAATTATTCTTGCTTTCAATCAAATTCAGGTCAACTCAAAGATCTAAATCCTATAGAATTAACGCTATTTTTTCTTTTCATTATGAATTCTGAGCCGTAACTTCTCTTTTGCTGCAAATCTTCTTATCAGGATTTTATGGTCATTTAATTAATCTTTTGTTTAAATATTGAGAAGGCATGAGTTAATTAAGAATTTCGTAAAATTTTAGAAAATTTAAGTTCAAGAATTCATTCATAATTCACGACTCACATAATGCTGATCACAACTCAATGTCCGCTAAATATAAATCAATATTTATCGCGAAAAAATTACTAATGAAAAAGTATATAACGTTTATATTTTAAAAAGAGGGTTAACTCAAATCAAATGAAAACGTAAAATTCGATGAATGATAGGTTGAATTTAAAGACTTCTTATAAATCCCACAAAACACTATATTTTGAAAGAATTTTTCGATCTCTCATTTCAATACATATAAATCTGAGTATTATTTCATTATGATTTTGCTTATCAATAGATAAATGACATATTTTAGTTGAAAATGTATTTTACTTCAAGATCAACATTAAGTTTTTCCAAATTTATTTTCATGATTCATGTGTTTCACGCTTTACTATAATATATGTTAACTCGTTCTTCAAAATAAGCATAAAATATTTTTTTCATTAGGGATTTTTTGTGATAAACATTAAAATATAATCTATGGGAAAAATCAATAAAAAATTTAGTTTTAATCAATTGAATTGACATTAAATGAATTTATTTTCAATTTATTTATATCCATAATATCCTGCGAAAAAAATGATCGTAATTTCATTGAAATCCTCTGTTATTTTGATCAAAACTAATAACACTGAAACATATATATCAATGTTGAGCTATTGACTAGTTTTTTCACAACATAACAGGTTTGACTAAAGAGCACACTTACCCTCATAGACAACAATATGTTTTTCGATAGAGACAATAGTGGGCGTACACGCAAACTCATCCAAGTGTAATGAATTCCATTGATGGCCCGCCAGTCTGGCCGGTGAAGAACAATTTGGTGAATAACTTAATGGTATGTTGTGCTGAAGCATCCAATCGCGCAAATCGCGTAGTTTACAGTCACAATTCCATGGATTGTTGTGAAGTGTCAGCTCATAGAGTGATGGAAGTGAGTGAACACAATGTCCTGATAGATAACTGTTTAGGGAATCAAAGTTTATAATAGATTATTCAGTTTGAAGGATACCTCCTATAAAGATTCTCTAAAATAATAGTGGATTTATATTGAATAGAAAAATTAAATACATTTAATTGATAAATAATGAGCGAAATATATTAAGAAACTTGAGTTTTTTTGAGATAAAATTTTATTTAAATATCAGAATATCATAAAATGAATTTTTTTTGCAAATACAACAACTTGAAAAATAATGTAAAATTTCTTAATTTTCTCTAAAATTCAAAAAATCTAAAAAGAGCGAAACTTTATAAACTTTCTGAAATTTACCGATTTTTCAGGATTTTGACCAATTGAAGACGAATGGTAAAGAAGTGGCTTAATCAGTTTTCCCTAACATATGTATTATATTTTTAAAATTTTATTGTCGGACTTCAGTGAAGATATATGTTAACAATTAGGGCTTATAAAATGCATCGAATGTTATTAAAACACATGAATCATTGATAAAACTTCGATATTCATAAATTTAAAACATTCCAAATATCTTTAGAACTTTTGATATTTTTAAACTGTAGATAAAGTAATAAAGCCTTATCATTATGAATAAGAATTAGAACAACTGTAATGGGTTTTTCCAAACATTTTACTATTAGTAATACTTAACAATTATGCTATTAGTAATTTAGTATTGATTTATAAAATTTATTTCAAGAGTGAGAAACAGTCATCAAATGATTAATAAAATAATATTGAATGTAAATTATTTGGAAAAACCAAAAGTTCTAACACTGATTCATAATGAAAAGAATATTTCTCTATTTATAAAAACTTATAATCATTTAGTTCTCAACACAAGTTCATTGATAAATAAAATCTAAAATAAAATAATACATATGTTAGGGAAAACTCATTAAGCCACAAATTTACTATTCGTCTTCAATTGCTAATAGATAATCCCATTCAAAATATTGAGAATTTATTGTGATAGTGTTTTAAGTTTAAGACAATTATGTCTCAATATTTTGAATAGGATTTCTCTGAATGATGAATCACGTCGAAAGTACACATGCAAATTAAAAACTCAAAATGACAAATTTAAAGCGCGTTCAAAAAGCTTCATTTTAGTACTATTCACATGATCATACATCTTGGAATTTAGAAGTTAAAGCAATCTGAATTTTTGAAAATTTCATGTTTAAGTGGCTGTATCTCTCACAATAAAAATTTTTTAGCCAAACAAAAATACACGTGTCCAGTCATTTTTAGTCTAGTTTTGACTCAAATCGTCAAAATTTGAAAATTAATGCTGAGATTCTCTGAGCAATTTAGCTAGGTTATCACCTAAACACTTTTGAGTACACTCACGAATCTCGAGTATAATATCGGTTTCAAACTACCCTCTGCTCATAAATTTTTTTATTGAAAAAAATTAACAGCAAAGGCTGGATAGCTGGCTAAAACCGTGTCAGACCTTTATGCCAATTTCTGTATCTTAAATATATATTTTTTGAATTTTATAGAAAATTAAGAGATTTTTTGAAAAAATAAATTTAATTTTTAATATGTTGAATTGCAAAAACTATTTTAA
Organism: Camisia spinifer; assembly: GCA_034694065.1. Taxonomy (NCBI): domain Eukaryota; kingdom Metazoa; phylum Arthropoda; class Arachnida; order Sarcoptiformes; family Camisiidae; genus Camisia; species Camisia spinifer. Next base: position 15,085 of record JAQFXV010000938.1, read on the forward strand.
TTTAATGACAATTCAATGATTAAATAAAATGTTATGTCAAAAAACCTCAAGTATCTAAAAATATTTCGATCACTACATAAGACAAATTTGATGATCGAGATCTCAAGAATAACTAACTCTGAGAAATAATTGAATGATATGACTGATAAATAATTCAGTCGATAAATATTAGTTTATTGATTATGGAAAATCTTCTCTTAATAAATCATTGCTTTGTTGGCTATGAGTTTAATCTAACTGTAATATCTAGATATGATAGTTGAAGACTTATTATATCATAATAGAAAGTCATGTGAATTTGTTAACAAATTCATAGAAACGTATTTTTAAGTTCCGTTACTCACAGAACATAAATTTTATTGAAACCCCTGAACCTATTTATCATATTTGAACAATTATCGAGATTTTTACAAAGCCTGTCATTCACTGGTAAAATTTTTCTGTTTTCAGTGAAAAGTTCTTTTTATTCAATGGATAATCAAAAACATATAGGAAATCTCAAAAGCATAGACACTGAGAAAATCAATAATTTTTTCAGAACACTCTATTTTACTTCTCGAGCAAATCAATTCATTTATATGAATGAACATAATTTATGTCTAGTATAACGAGCGAGTTATCAACTAAACTAATCTAAATTTTTTCTTATTAATTCTACATTAGCTTTAATCTAAATTCAATTTAATATAATTACTCATTCAGGAAAAATAGAAATGCATTTCCTCTTAATATATATTTTTCTTATGAAGATTGAGTGGTCATTGTTTCGAATACCAATGGGAGTGTTTAGTTAACAAGACAGTGTTTGGGTTTATTTATCATCAAAAATACTGAAGTTTATTTTCTTCAGCTGTTTATTATATTTCATAAGTTTCTTTCGATTGAAGTTTAATTATCTACCGCATTCATTTCAATAACAGGCGTAGTGTATATCAAACAGTTCCGGCGAAATGTTCACTTTAATATTAATAATTTCTATTGCTTTCAATACTGTTTTAAATGAAATGCATGAAAACTACACATTTTGATATCTATTCAACTCATAGTAATTCTCATTACTAATAAGCTATCAATAAACATATAAAGGTCTGAAAAGCAGTTAAAGGATTTATTGAATATTTACTCAACGAATAAAAACAGGTGAACATTTCGCCGGAACTGTTTGATATAAGCAAGGAGAGGTTGAAGGAAGTTTTAGAAAAATCCAACCTCTCCAAGACTTTTGAAAAATTATTCGATTTCAGGACAGTTTTTAATTAAAAAGATTTCTAAGAGTTCTCGAGATAATAAAATTTAATAACAAAATAATGATTAAAAATATACTTCAATTTTCAATTACAAAAAAATTAAATTCAGTTAAACAGTATTTGAAGATCCAGTATTTTTTCTTTTCAATTCAAAACTTGTTATAGCTAAAGTCAAAAGAAAAATTCATTTTTCTAAAGATATATACTTTAGAGTAAGGCTTCAGTCATTAATCGACTGTAAAGTAATACTTACTATCAAA
>JAQFXV010000939.1:0-16590 GCA_034694065.1 Camisia spinifer
ATAGACTCGGCTCCTGGACATGATACAGACATAAGACCGGTATCATTAGAACCAGTATGACCTGAGGAGGTGCAAGAAGGGGTCTATTAATAAATTACGTCGAAAGTTTTAAATACGTAATTTATGGATAGGCCCAAATTTTGACCGTGCTTTAGCACGGGCTCCAAGGCTAGTATTATAATGATTATGACTAAATTTCAATAATAATAAATTGTTTTCTTACTATTCACAAAGAATGTTGAGTACATAACCGGATAGTTAGGCTTAATTGAATTTATCAGAAAAGAATGATTTACATATCTCTATAACACAATAGGATGTTAGTAATAAAATAAAGTGATTTACTGTAAGTGAATAAGTAGAGCGTAAGGCTGAAAATGGCCAAATCTATTATAGGATTCTTCAACACTAAAGTCGATTCTTCAACACTAAACACTAGAGTGTTTTGAGTCAGTCATTTTCTTTAAAGTTTATGGCTCAGTTAGCTTTCGACTTATTGAGCACAATAAGCAAGTATCTGTTTTCTATCAATATGGCTTTTTGTCTGAAATGATGCAAAAATATCAAATTATATAATCATCTTTAATTATTTCAATCAATTTGAAACATGTAATTCATTTGAATGCATAAATTTTGTTAATTATAGACATATAAATATAGATATAAGATTTGAAAATAGTTATTAAAACCGCGGTATAATGTGTTGTTCAGCTTAGCGTCAATTCATTGAAACCAAACAAGTTTTTTAAATTATCAAAAGTGTCCTGAAGAACCCTAAAAAAGAATCTTATTTTAAATGATAAGGCGCTTTATGTAAATGTTTTACGAGATTACATCATTAAACATAAGCAAACAAAATTCTACATATTATGCCTGATTTGGTTTTATAGAGTTCCTAAAATCTTTATATTTTCTTATCTAAGATACATATTCAAAAACACTCAAGTATTAAAAGTTGAATAATCTTTTTTGTTTCAAATACTAATACCAGATATAATATAATCATCCTTTTGGTAACATATATGCTTCCAATATTCTCTATGATGTACACTTATTTTCGAGTGGGACGAGAATTGTGGGGCAGTCAAAGCATTGGAGAGTGTACTGCAAAACAAATGGAAAGCATAAAATCAAAAAGAAAGGTATTATTATTTTTTATTCACATAAAACAAACGCAATATTTCCTAAACAGAACAGTTACTAGAGATTTATTATTTTTGTTGTCTGATTCAGATCGTGAAGATGATGGTTGTTATTGTCGCTATTTTTGGGGTGAGTCTAGTTCTTGCCAAACTTGTTTATTTCAATAAAATATTAGTTTCTTTTTGGTAATCTATCAAAATCCAGAATTTCAAAAGATAGAAATATTCGAAGTCATAATATTGATAGATAGTAGTCTTTAAAAGGGTTGAGCATTTAAATTAATTACGCTAGGTCAATTTTGGTTAGGTTTGTTTGTCAACACTTGTAAGCACCATTGTCTTACAAATTTCTGGCTTTTCATTTTTCTAGATTTAGACAATTCTGGGTTTTGACAGTAATTCAATGTTTATCGGTTTCTACGCTTATTCGTTGGTTAGTTTCATAATAGATATCAAATATTTTTCATCAGTGGATTTTTTCCGATAAACATTGAATTCTTCTTTTTATTGGAAATTTTGGTTTATTTTTATTCTCAACTTCAATAACGAGCACTCTATGATTTTGATTTATTTTTCAATTTCCTCGAATCGAATTTCATTCACGCATTAAGTCAGTGAATATTGTGTATTATTAGTTATTTATAATTATTAGGGCTATAAATATAAGAATTTTTATTTATAAAAATTGATATAAAGAATTACTAATAAGAAACTTAATTGAATTTTGTTTTTATTAAAGGTGTGTTGGGCTCCATATCATGTATATTTTCTTCTCGCACATCATTACCCTGAAATCATAAGTTCTGATTATGTTCAGCACATTTATTTGTCGATTTATTGGTTGGCCATGTCCAATAGCATTTATAAGTAGCCATTTTCTTATCATTTTATCTAAAATTCAATTCTATTCAATCACGAATCAATTTTTTTTCAGCCCATTTGTATACTGTTGGATGAATTCCAGGTAATTCTCAATTATTAATAAATTAAATTAATTAAACAATTTTAAAAATCGATAGAACAAATTTTTAATTTTTTACTTCAATCAACTTTTAAGATTGTGTTGTGCTTTGAGTTCAACTCTACTAATCATCACTTCATAAAAATTGAGAACATTTGATTTTTTTCGTTAATATTTTCGTAACAATATTTTTGTTAATTTGAAGCTACACTCTTTTGTTTAAGTTTGGGAGTGATAGTTCACCTAATTTTTTACGTCTATCATATTTGATTTCAAAATAGTTAATTATTAAGTTTGTCACATATGGCACACAAAGTGAATATAGTCTCAATCGATACTAACGTCTGCATTCATAATCTGGCATTTAGTTTGATTGAGTAGATTTGAATTGAAAACTTTATTCAATTATATCATGTTATATATAATTTTATAGCTTTTTTATCTGGCTACCTCCTCCAACCCAAATATTAATTGATTATCCTTTAATCTCCGAAATGGCGTATTATGAATAAACTCAACTCCGGAAACTTATTGGGTGATTCGGGTGTATCTAAGAACTGAAGATAGAAGAGGTTTTCGCCCGCTTACCCTCAAGTGTTATACATCATTGGATTCAGTTAATCAAGCTGAGAAAAATGATACCACACTTGACCTGATCTGACCAAAACTTGACCTGATCTGACCAAAACTTGACCTGATCTGACCAAAACTTGACCAATTATCTTCGAAGTAACAATACTTTATATCGGTTAGTGTTCGGGCATAACGCGCTCCTTACGTTAGTGATAGCCCTAAATTAACCTTTAGTACCAGGATTGGTTTTGAACCACTACAATCATAGTCAACAGCATAATTGATAATAGCACCGTTCAATGTTGAGTTAGGGGTGGTCAATAATGGGCGGAGCGCATTCTTCCCGTACACTACCCAATAAAAAGTGTGGTTACTTTGAAGATAATTGGTCAAGTTTCGGTCAGATCAGGTCAAGTGTGGTATCATTTTTCTTATCTTGATGAACTGAATTCAATGATGTATAACACTTGACGGTAGGTATGGGGGGAACCTTCTTACCCGGTTCTCAGATTCACCCAATCAGTAAAATTTCAGTGAAAGTTTCCCAGAACAATATTATAGTACTAAAGACAAAAATTCGTGAAGCGGGCGTTCGTGGGGTCCTTTGACTTAAAAATTGATACAAATATTTCGATTAATATATAATTAGTTAATTTTCAAAATTTCATAGAAATTGAATTTGTAAATAAAAAGTTATAATTAATAAATTTGATGCCAAATTATAAATGTATGCGTTAATTGAAGGTTAAAAATGATATTTAATAGAATTTTACACCAACTCTAAAGATATCCAACTCTTCTTCAGTTTGAGTTCAATTTTAATGATGATCAGCAATAATTTTATCAAAAAACAGAAGTCAAAACTTTTAAATTCCTTTAGCAAAAAAGTTTCAGAATCTTTTCCAACTCGTTTCTGAAACAGAACAAACTCTAACCAAATCTTGAATTTAAAATTTCAAGTAGTTATAAATGATATTCTATTTTATTTTAGAATTTAAAAATTAATATGCAATAAATTTCTTGATAGTGCTCAAACTTTCAGATTATCTAAATTTATTTTTGGATTTTTAAAAAGTATTTACTATATGGGTTGAAAATCAATTCAATTAAACACGAAATACCCTAATATTCATTCAAATTCAATTACTTCATGCACTTTTTGAGTCAAAATTTGATCAAAAAACATTCAAAAAACAATAATTCTAGCCCTGAACTTTAAGTAGTTTTTTTTAAAAATTAAATTGAACTATTTTTATGCTTTCCCTTATTTATAATCTCTACGCAACAGAGATAATCACGAATTGACGCCCAATTACTTGAATACGTTTACATTCACTTAATCTGAGCAAAAAGTCAAAATAAAGTTTGAATGTGCATTTTTAAAACTAACTTATTCATTTCAAATATTAGTATTGTTACTACAGTAATAAAAAATTTAACTATAAGATTGAATGAGGACTATGCTTTATCGATATAAAAGAGTATATCTACTTCAAGTGCTTTTTAAGATGTACCTGTAGCTTATCTGTAAACCATTTATGATCATAAGACTCAACTGCATAAAACATTCAATGAGCCTTCAAATTAAAAAATAAGTCAAACGGATAAATAATAATGAAAGCAAAAAACAAATCAAAAGCATGCTTTCATAATTTGTTTACCTAATTTAAGGGAACAAATTAAAATGACTAGAGAAATATACCAGTATGTAATTTTTTCACATCATTACTTTACAGCGTTCATGTTTATTCTCGTTAATCCATGTGAAATTTATGTTGAAAAATTTCCAAGAATATATTACATGAACAGTTAGACATCTGTATATAATTGTACAACATTTAAAAAGGTTCAAATATAAAGTTATCCGAGTTTATCAATTGTCTCATGACCATTTATTTTTAGCACAACCGATATTAATATTAGTTACTTTGTTACTTTTTTACAGCATAGTAACAGTATAGTTACCTTGCTAAATAGCTAGATAGCTACTTCGTCAAATTATACTTACGTCTAAAACTATATCTATTAGTTTACCTACAACTACTGTATGATAATGTTTGGGACTACTGAAATTTAAAAGTATCTTGATTATTTCAAGTTTAATCAATCGATAAAAGTTGAAAACAAAATAAAAAACTTGTTACACACTACAGAATATCCGCAATATATTTATACTATGAGTTTCGTTATTAAAGATGAACTTAAGATGCATATTTTCATGTTTTTTCATTTGGTTGTCTTTACTTTAAAAAACTGATAATGAATTCAATTAATGAGTCAATTCATTTTACAGTCAACTAACAGAAAAAGTTTTACTTCAATCTTGAGATTTTAGTCTTTAATAATGAAACTCATATACCAGTACAGTATGTCTTAAAATGGGTTTTATTCGAGAGACAGATATAGTATTGTTTAGTTATCCATAAATAAATAAAATAAGACCTGTTTATTTAAAATTAACAATTAGAGCAGTGATTCAATAAACTTATTTAAGTAATGATTGAAAGATCAACAAATAACTAGACAAAGTTATAATTCTAGAATTTTGTATTCTAATGGGAAAACATTTTTATTGATATTATTTTAGATAATAATAAGCTTTCTATCTGTTACTAAAGAATGTCTATGTCTAGAATAACTCCAATAGAATAACTCAAATTTCATATAAACAACCTATAATATTATGCAAGACCATATTTTGTGCATATTTGATGTGATATTTTATGCAATACTTCATAGTAACTATAACTCCCTGAATAACAGTATACCTTTACTCTATATGTTTAGTACACTTGTATAATTTGAGATTTTGTAGAAGTATAACCTCTATTCCATTAAAATAATGATCAGTATAAACTTTACAAAGGATTCCGACAACATTCGAAAGGAATAAGTTAACAATTTCTTTAACTTTGATTTTACAATAGAAAGTCAGAGGATTGGAACATAATTATTTGGAAATTTAAATTTTTTTTAATTAGTTTTAGAAAAATTTAAAATCAAAATTTGCTAAAATGTTTTTATTGTAATAATTTTTGAAAATTAAAATTCCATTATATAAAAATGCAAAGCAGACGGATGGAGTTAGATGTTTTATAGTATATATTATGTAATACTAGTATAATATTTTTTGTAATTTACCTTTAACTACTATTATAGTCCTTAATAAAACAATTTTTCTCATTGGCGGAACTTATATTGAAAATAATTCTTTTTAACTCAGTGGCGGAAACAGTTTCTTCCCATTCTATATAACGGGCTTAATTGCTAGTGTCATGGAAAAAATTAGGCTCAATGAGAAGATACAATAATACTTCATCTGTCACATCCTTTTAAGTAGACATGTTTTTCTCAAATGAATCCAATTTTATTGTTGACCATTTAATTTTTAGCTTCCATCAAATACTTTATAAAGCAAAGTTGAATTGTGATGAAAATTCCTTTTTATAGTTTTGGTAACTATCAAATTTTGTATTAAGACTTCAAGTCATAGAAACATATAATTTCAAAACTCGACTTTTTAACTTTGTTCAAATTATTGGATTTTTTTATAAAAAGAAATCAAAGCTCACAACCTATTTAGTTGATCAATTTTTTATTCTAATATTCTTAAAATTGTAAATGAATTTATAAATCTATTCAATCTGCTGAACATTGAGTGGAAGCTAATTTTCAAACTAATTTTCAATCGCCTCATCTATTACTCACATACAGTAATATTGTTAAGATCTAAATAGTCTGTTTCAATTATGTTTCGAATTCATTGATTTATAAAAATGATCTTTAAAACGATAAATTTTATATAAAACAGTGTATTTCTAGCTATTTTACACTCAATTATTTTATATTCAAAGCCATATAAATTACTTTCAAATCCATTCGACGCATAATAGACTTCCATAAGTTATGACTATAAAAGCATTTGTGTTTGAATGAAATTTTTTTATAGGATTCTAAATTTTGATATACGCATAATAATTTTTGGAATAGATTAATGTTTGTTTGCACAAAATTCATGAACAAATGAAAAAAGAGCTTTTACTTTCATTCAAGTTTCATTGAACTATAAAAATAGTTCCAATTCTTAGTTTAAACTTTAAGACTAAATGTTTGGAATTTCCGGCTCAATATCTCTCTGTACTTTATTTCTATACATTTATTATTTCTAAAGCCCTTCCAGAAAAAGTAATATCTTGCGATTGGGGACTAATTTTAATATAAAAAGTATAACAATACCATTTTAAGCCGATTTCCAATTTTTTTGTTCGAATATTCTGGAAATGAAATGAAAATATCTCAAATCTTCAGAAAACTACCATTTGGCCAAATGACCAATATAAATGCAAAATATTAATTCAGTAAGGATTAGGTTTTCCCACTCATTATTTCTAATTCAATTTCTAAGGGCTCAATGTCTAGTTTAATTTAAATAATTCCTGATTTTGTAATCTTAGTTTTTACAATCAAAGAAGCATTTTTGGATATTAGTTCTATTTTAGAAGAGAAATATAAAAACTAATTTGGAATTTTTTTTTCACAATTATTAAACTTGAAATGATGGCCCAAATTATACAACTTATACCAAATTGATTTTTATGCTCAAAATTTTAGGCGGTTTGAAAAAGAAACCATTTTTGTTCACTCAACTATTTTTGTGAATAACGAATAAATTTTAAATTAAAGCATTAAAAATTTAGTTTTTTGTGATTACGTGTACAAAATCAATAATTTATAGAACAGGATTCAAGAATTTTCTTTTGCAAAGGCTTTTCTTCAATTTGATAAGTATTTTATAAAGAAATTAATGTCTTCATTGCAAATGAAAATAAAGTAGGGGTTTAAAACGAGGTTGTTTCAATTTTGAACTAAAATAACATTTCATTGTGTGTCTAAAATAGTTAAATTCAAATATTATTATTTCAAATGTCGGTAAATTATATGTTATTATATGAAAGTATAATCAATGTAAGACAGCACTTTAATGATTGAGTTAACCAAATAAAGTGAATTTTAGACATGATCTTTGCTTAGTAGCGAAGCAATCAAATTTCGGTCAGGGGCACAAAGTTGATCATAAATTTTGTACTCAGAGACAAAATCTTTAGGGATGAACAGAAAAGAAAATAAGAAGGAAATATGAGTCAATAAAGGGTTGGAATCATAAGCCTGTAATATTTTTTACAATGATGATGTTGCTTCAAATTCAATTTACTTTTATAAGTTTAAATGTGAAATAAAATGAAAAACATAGAGTACAAGTGAAATTTAATATGTTTTTTATTTGGTATCACATGTAATGTTATCATAAAAAAGTATTTTCTTTATAGACTGATTTCATAGAAAGGTTGTAAGATTAAAAGAAAGTTTAATCAAAAATAGGCTTTTTTTATGGTTACCGCTATTATTTCATTTTCAAAGCACGTATAGAAAAATGAAGTTTTTTTACTGAGATGTTTTATTATAAAGATTGAAAACCTGTAGAATAGCATAATCTTTATTTTTAATTAGTGATAAAATGATCTGTTTTAAAAAATCTGATAGTTATTTAGAAAAGAGTTTTGAAATTAAAACTATTATACAATTTGATTCAAACTCTTAAGTTGATGAAACATTGATGTATAATATAAGGTGGGAAGTGTATATTTTTAGGGAAACAATAATTTTTCGAATATATCTTGAAATATTCCATCAATTATCATGAAATTCTGAACCATTATTTGAGCCATTTAAGTCTAATTCCCAATAAATTTTTGAAATTGCACTATTATTTCTTGAGATTCTAAAAAATATTCAAGTTTTAGTTGTAATAATAAGACAATTAAGACGAAATTTTATTCACTTATCGGTAAAATTGAGAATTTTATCCGGATTCTGTCCTAAAACACGGGACTGTAAGCAAATTTCATTCTTTTTTGTTCGAAACAGTGACAAATAGGTATTCATTGAAGAATATTTAGGTGAAGTTACTTGAAAGAATTCAAAATTAATTAAGAATATCTTATCAAGAAATGCAAGTGCTATAGTTCCTGAATGAACACATTCATATTAATCACCAGATATTCTTAATTTTGATTTTTTCAAACAAAGTCACCTAAACATTCTTTAAGGACGTTTATTAATCACTATTTCGTAAGAATTTTTTTAAAATTCTGTTTGTTTCATGGCAACAATTCTCAATTTCACCGAAAACTGAAATGAATTATTATCAATTTTTGTGAATTTTTTTTACTTAACCTTAATTAATTTCTGACCAGATTTCCGCTCCACAACCCATTCACATAATTAATGCCATTTTTGAGTGCATGGTCTTTCGGCATCTTCAAACTAGTTCATATTCAATAATTTGACTCATCATGTTTCATTCATGAACTTTAGAGATGTCAAAGTAATACTTTAGAAACGAAAATAAGATAACATCGTCAAAATAGGTTTTGATGCGAGAAGTCTGATGCTAAGCCCAAATAAAAGCTAATCCAAGACCTCAGCGATATTTCAGAAAATAATTTCATTATTCCATCAGAAAGCGGTTAAATTAGTTTTTGAAATTTGTATCGAATACTAAATCTGAATTCATTGAGTAATAGCATATTTTGATTTCTATCTCAATTTACATATAAATAGATTTTCCTATAATGATAAATTAAGTACTATTTTCATAGAATTAAGTATAAAAGCGAAAATTCAAGTGGTCGACATGTTTTACAAAAATTCACTGTAGGGTATAATCCGTGTTTTTTGTGTTTATCAAGTCTTCACAGATGCAATGTTATGAATTATGAGTAGACCTTTCAACGAGAATCAAAAAAAAGATCAGAGAATGAAAAGAAAATCGAAGAAAAGAATAAAATGCACTCAGTCTTACAGTAGAGATAAATGCAAACTTACTTATATATATTCATAACCTTTATGTAAAATCAATGACAGCAGGATCTGAATACCTAAATGGCATTTCCTTATGTGTTGGAGTAATGATAAATATCTAGTTTTGTGAACATTTTAATTTAGGTGAGACTCATCTTTTTTGTCTAATTGAAATACGAAAGAGTGGAAATCAATTTCTGTATTCAAATATTGGTGTTATTTATTTTGCAGCAAAGTTTACAAAAGATATTACTGTATGACTAAAGAGAAGCTGTAATTTCTCAGAGCAAACACTTTTCTGATGATGTTCTCGAGAGTTTTAGTAAACAAAATCAATAAATTACCAAATATTTGCATTAATAGATTCCGTCAAGGATTCAAAAACGTGTTTTGTTGTACGTGTTTACAAGACGATGACAACAGAAGATTCGAAGAACAAAGATATCACGGCGCAGCTCGATATAGCTGTGCATCTGAAGCATGTCCTACTGATATGAGAGTTCGTTACAATGGAAATGGAAATATAACTCTTCATACAGTTACTGAGACCCTACACAATAATGGAAGTGGTAGTTCTGGCCCGTCTTCACTTCAGCCAAAGTTCACATTCAGAACAGAAATGCTGTGATTTTGTTCATTAAGTATCAAATTATTATTGTTTTCATTTCAGAGTTTTATTCAGTGTATTTTAGATTTTAGAAGTTTTCTCATAAGATTTGTTTTATTTAATTTCTTTTTTCGAGATCGAATACTGTAATGATACTCATTTTTGTCTCAATTAGTTGTGCTGTACTTTTTGCGCAGTGTTTTTCAATGTTGTCAAATTTATGGTAATAAAAATACATTATATATCAATATAAAGCAAAGACAAGTTTATATCGTGATTACAAACTTTTTTTTGGTATAAGAGAAAGTACTTATTTGTACCCCAAAAGAAAAATTAATCGATAAGAATGTCGAAAATAACTGTTATATTATATTATTTACAATACTTGACAAAAAAATTTAGAACTGTTTCTCACTCCCATTAATTTTTTTGTACAATAATATATTTTATAATAATAAATACATTTTTCAGATATAGAGAGAAAGTAATGATAGAGTGCGAAAGAGATTATATAAATTCAATAAAGAAGTTCACATAAATGAAATTGAATTATACGCCTATAAGAAAGGCGTCGAATCATTTGTATAACTTGTCATTATTAATGATGTGTTTCTATTAATTGTTGTTCTAAATAACACAATCTCTTCATCAAAATAAAAATATTAATAATAGGAAATTTGTTATTTATGTTTAATTTATATTAAAAAGCAAATCTTTTATACAAAAACTTGACGGTCAGTATTTCGATGGTTTTCTAAGCTCTTATCATTATTATTGCATAGTTCTGACTTAACTTTAGCATTGCTTGAAGTCATTTGAGAAGATCTTGGAATATCATAGTCAAGTTCTGCTTGTTTTCGGAGCGAATTAATTGGGAAACTGAGTCTGGTTTTAAGTGATCCAATTGGGACCGGTATTCCAGATGGAACCAAATCATAATCGGTTAGTGGATCTCTTTTATCGATTCGCGATGAAATCATGTTAACATATTCATGACTGTTTACATCAGAAAGAGAATGACTTTTTGTGTGATGATTACGGTTTGGTTTAATGTCAGAACTTAAACATTCATCTAAAACAAGATAAAGATGAAAATTCGATAATGAAAAAAAGCAATGAAGTATATTATTGAGTTAATTTACCCTTTATTTCTTCAAATGATTTTTCTGCGTGACATGTCATCACATAGTGATCTGAATCCAGTTTCGAGTGATTATTGTTTTGTTTTGTGTTATTTGGATAAACATAATACTGATGAGGATTCAAGTTTGGAGAGTCATTAAATTGTTTCGCTTCACCAATTGATACATTCAGAGGTCTCGGTGGCGGTGCAGGAGTTTTATTATATTTTATTATATCTCCTGAATTTGATTGTTGTTCTCTAACTTGCGATTCACTTACTCTGTTTGCTGAAGAAGTATTTTTTGTTTTCGGAAGTTTATAATAATTATTGTTATCATTTCTAGGATTAAGTTTAGAGTTTTCATCTTGAGATTCAGTTGAATGGTTGCCGCTGTCAACCAAACTTCCATTGCTTACTGAACTGATTCGATCGCTTGAAGACGAACCTATAAATAGATTATAAATATGAGACTAAAATATCATTAATAATAATGACATAACAGCTCTGCTTAATGAGAATATATTTAGGTTTTGTATCACATTTTAAATTATTCATAACTCTTAACATATCATATAATTTCAAGCCTATACAGAACACTTCAACTAATTATTGTCACTGTATTTGATGTGAAATTTTCAAAATTCCGTATTTTTATAATGAACACTACATAAAGCTTATAATAAAAGTCAATTAAGCATAAGTTATCACAAAAAAGAATTCTGTATTTGACACTCACTTGTGCTGATGGAACTCAACGATGGGCTGATAGTTGTGTACTTTGATTGCTGTTTGTCTTCTTTCCCATTATTTAAAGTCAAACAGTGAAGCTTTGATTGAATATTATTCTGAGTAAAATATAGAATTGATATACTTTAGAATAATTTGATTAAAAAATACTGGTTTTTCTAGAAAATGAAAATAGCATTCTTTTTGTTAAGTATACCATACCTTAGAGATATTGTTAAGCTTTGATGTCAAATGATATCTCAAATCATTAAAAGTAAATGATTGTCTATTATTATTCTCGAGTTTTTGCTGTTCGCGCCCTATTTTGCATAACGTTTGTATTTGACTTAAAGAGTCATTCAATTCTTTGGACAAATTACCACTCAACATATTTTGATACTTCGACTGCCAATTTTCAAACAAAGATTCAAATTTATCGAATGACATGCCTTTCTTGAAAATCTCAATAATGTTTAGCAATTCCTTATGGATATCTTTCAAGTCGAATGAACTTTTCGAAATTGAATTTATTTCTGTAGGATTTTGATTAGCCTTAATGGATGATATCTCAGAAGTTTTGCTCTTTTTAATGGGATATTTGTCATTGAGTTGATACAAAGTCTCAGCTTTTATAGGGTCTCTTTCACTGATCTCTAATTTGGATTGAAATCTATTTAAATCTTTAATATCTAATTTACTTTTTGTTTCTTGTTTTCGAAAAGTGGACATTTGTGAATAAATCGATTCATCATGAATTGGATCGTTATTCTTCATTGAAGATAAAAATTTAGCCTTTTCTGTATTGTGTAATAAATGAGTAGAAAAGGGCATACCATACAGTTGATGATGTGCTGACAGTTTAGAGTTGGCGTGTCTTAACGAGGCGTTATTTCTTAAATTGGCTTTTTCTTGATCTGTGAGTTCACTCTCAAACATTGGTTCACTTTCGTAGAGAAGATTCATTTTTTCGGATTCACACAATCGTTGAAAGTCTTCTAATATAATTCCAATGTCATTATGATTTAAATGATGGGCAATTTCTGCAGGTGTTAAGTTGTTTGAATTGCGAATTTGACATGCTTTCAAAGCAGACGGACATTGAAGTAATTTAGATGTCAATTCTCTTAAACCATATGCTGAAGCGAAATGAAGTAGAGTTGGAAGATAGCAATCACCTATTTATTGAATTAGAAGTTAAGCTAAAAATACTATTGTCAACCTATTTCCAGATGATTTTCGGTCACATCTGGCGAATAACAAGAGGGGGTCATCGAAAACCTCAGGAGGTTTCTGCTAATAGTACTTACGGTAAATCTATTAACTATCGAGTCAGTTAAACAGATAATAGGGAATCAAATAAATTAATGGCATATCTGGCCATACAATCAATTTTTGATGAGACTCTCGAACAACTTTATTTAGTTCTCTAAATATTTCTCATTTAAAAGAGAGTAAAAATACTCCAAAGCTTCTTAAATTCAAATTGATCTGAGCTTACTTTTCTTTTTTTCTACATCAATGTCAGAGTCGAAGAGAGACATTAGGCCAGAGTTTGGTAAGCTTTGATCGAATCGATTGGCGAGTTCTGCATCAACTTCACTGAGTGTCGCGAAGCCAAGTGTTTGGCACATGAATTCAAATGGAGAATTCACTGAAGTTAATAGAAAGTGAAGTTCACTCATTTTTGTTTCACATTTCAGAGGACGAGTTCCGATAAAATTATTTGTGTCACAGATTAGTGAAATATTTACAACTCGGGCCACTTTTAACATTGAATCTGCGAATATTTAATTTAAGTGTTTGACTAACGATAACATTTAAGTCCAATCATAAAATACTACAGCAATGAAAAATGGATTACCAGGTATTGTAAAATATAGATTATAGGGATTTTTCCACTTGACTGTCACCTGATTTTCGTTCGAACCATCGAATAATACATCGATTTGTTGTTTGTCACTTATTGGGTTTTCGAGTAAAATGAAAACTTTTCCGTTCCCCTAAAGGTTTGTCGAAAAAACAAAGTTTTTCTAGAAATCTCTTAATAAAAGTGATAAAAATAATTGAAAAATAAATAAGAATAATCGATATAAATACTTCTCGAATTTTTCTGGGCGAGAGCTTAAATTGTGGTTTATTTGATGAATGACTTTCAGTTTGTTGTATAATCAGTAAAACTGCTTGGATTACGCTCAGCACAAATTCTTTATCCTGATCTTTGGCTACAAGACATGTCCATTGATCATAACTAACAAGTGCTGCCCTATGGAATCGAGATATATCTTGCTCTTGAACCCCGCAAAGCATGACAACTGTCCGCTTAGGATTCAGTAATCTTGAGAGCTCGAAGACCTCTGCGTGAGTATCAATAAAGTCTAAGAAGTCAGGACTCAATATCAACAAAACTGCACGAGAATTGGAAAAGTTTTGTGCCTCATAAGAGCCTATCGGAAAGTTGATGTTCTCAATGCGTTCGTGTAATATTGTCAATGGCTGATAATCAATCATTTGAGAAAAACATTCAGTTAGGTATTCATCCCATTCAAAGGCATCTTTGCTAAATATTATGCAAATATCCGGTGAAGATTCCATCTTCTTTATATTTGACTTATTTCCTAAAAATCATAATAAATACAATATTTTATTTTTTTTCTCAATACCATGTATTTAAATCGTATTGAATCTCATCACCAATTAAGTGCATAAGAAAATACACGTTATACTAATTCTGTATTTTCGTGATTATAAATGCATTCGTGAATTACAAAAGTTATTTCATTTATCTGAATATGAAGTATAAATAATAGTTTTTATTCCTTCACTTTTCACTCTTCGAATCCATTTGGATAATGTTTATGTATAAAATCACTTATTGTACACCAATGATCACATATGGCATGAAAATTAATTAATATTTTTCTACTCTTTTGTATGACTACTTTAATAATCAAGTCCTTTATTATGTTTCTTAGAATTTCAATGCATAAAATAAAATGTTGTATTCGAATAAAATAGTTTCATTAGTACTGTTTTATAATTAAGTAAAACTAGTGTTGATTAAGCTTCTCAAAGAATAAGCAAAAGCTAATTGAAAATCTTCATAAACATTCTTTTTAGCTAAAGTAAAAATGAATTTAATGAAAGAGGAATAAATAAAAGTTGAAGTGGTTTCTTAAAAAGTGAAATTAATCTAAAAATCATAGAAGAAAAAACTCGAGTAGATCCTGAATTGAAATATACATGTAGTTATTTTTTAAACTTTCAAAGTTTCATCAATTTAAGTCCAATAGATTCCAAGTTAAAAATGATTAAATTGAATTCACGTTTTGGTTCCCACGTGTATTGTTAAAAATTACTTTGAAGAATAATCTGGAGCTTAAAGTTATAATATGTAGTTCTTTCTGTATGAGCAGAAAATCAAATTTTAAAAATCAAATGTAAAAGCAAGTGAAATGTAATTTTTGCATTAAGCGAAGGAAAGAAAATAATAATTAAACTTATCAAACCTTCAAAAGTAGTCACATTCATGAAAGTGAAACAACACTAATTTAAACAATCATTCATACTCTTAACATGCAATTAGAATATTAAGATATGAAGAAAAAATAACTTTATTTTTAATCTACGCATGATTAAATATATCAAAAAGAAAGAAAACGTTTTCCAGCCTTGTCTCAATGCAGAAACAAAATTTCAAATATAGAATCACTTGAATAATATACCAAAAATCACGTATTCAAAGTTAATAGCATTATATGCTATCCTTTTTCTTTCATATCTCAACACATTTATACAAACTAAGCATTTCTTTCCCTGTGTTCTTCTTTTCTTTTGTTAAAATCAGAAGAAAAGTTGAGTCGTATTTGAGCTTAAAATGTTAATTTCAGACCTGGAAATACCTTATGGAATACTCTCTTAATGTAAAACGATAAAAAAGATTGAAATTTTATTGTTCATAAAATATGAATTTGCCAAATGTCACAATATAAACACCTAAATTGAAGTTACAATCAGGAGAATGCGTGCATTTTAACAGCTATTTTGCTTTTATCATTATTGAAATGATGGTCTATATTTTGCAACCGCAAAAGCTCTTATTTGAGCAGTTATGGAATGAATGCCATAAACCATACATTAAAATATAAACATAAAATAAACTGTTGTTTTTTCAGCCTTAACTCTCTTCAATACTCTCTCTTGAACAGTACTTTTATTCATAAAATATACAGATAGTACAGCTGCCCATCAGAGAAAATGTATTAATATACAGAATATCTAGTCTGCAATATGGAACACATCTGAATCTTAATTCTTATTATAGAAGAGTCTTTCCCTCGTCATTTAGAGCCTGACTCTTATGAGTTGCTTTTTATTATTTTAAAAAACTGTTTTGAAAGCTTGTCTGATTTAATGAAGATAATGTATACTAGTATTTATATTAATGAAGTTTAAGGAAAAAATTAGATATGAAAAGTTCAACATTAATTTGAAATTTTTGTTTTTATACAGATTAAACAAGTCTTACAATGGATGGCTTTTATCTGATAAGTGAATTTTAATATGATATAATGCTTTTCAAAAAATATTCTAAATTTAA